>JAQFZG010000032.1:0-67665 GCA_034695465.1 Entomobrya nicoleti
AGGGAATCCACGGGAACAGAAGGGAATCCACGGGAACAGAAGGGAATCCACGGGAACAGAAGGGAATCCACGGGAACAGAAGGGAATCCACGGGAACAGAAGGGAATCCACGGGAACAGAAGGGAATCGACGGGAACAGAAGGGAATCCACGGGAACAGAAGGGAATCGACGGGAACAGAAAGAAATCGACGGGAACAGAAGGGAATCCACGGGAACAGAAGGGAATGGACGGGAAATACAGAGAATCGACGGGAACAGATGAAAATCGACGGGAATCCTAATGGAAATTTGAAAATTGAAAAGTCATCGATCAACCAGCTTGCTTTTTGGGCTGACCAAAGAAACTTAAAATGTTCTAGATCTTCTGAATTTAAAAAAAAATCTTTAATCGCATAACTTCCAGAAAACATCAGTTTTATGGGCATTCTACTAGTAATTAATAATGACGCTGTTAAAATATCGGTTATTTATTTCTTTTCGATTTTGTTTTTGAAATGATATGATGAAATGATAATTTTGCAACTTAATAATTATTACACATGTAAACTTTTAAAATACAGAATAATAGTTCACTGAAAGCTATTTTGCGGGTTACGGTGCCTTCGTAGTTGTGGTTGTGGTGGCAAGAGTTTTGTAATCCCACATCCTACTCCATCCATTGTTGAAAAAACTCAAGGTCGAGTTCCGAAATGGCTTGGCATTAACATTCAAGAAAGCATACTCAAAAGTGCTTTGTGGATCGAAGCTATTAGCCTCAGCGTGAAAAGCCCGTAGCCCCTTGGACTCCAATCTGTCAAACCAAGGAATCACTGTGGTGTGAATTAATGGCTTGTATTTCTTATCCACATGGACTTCCACAAGTAATTGGCCTATTGGCAACACTTCCTCATCCTGGAAGTCGTCCATTGCCATGTTCAAGCCATCAAACTCGCAACCTTCCGCATCCAACTTTAAAATATCAATCCAGGTGTGCCCATTCTTTTCCATCATTGCCTTCAAAGTTGTGAATTTGTAGTTCAATTTTTTTGTCTCATGCGTCGCGAGTCCAATTTTTTGAAACTTCATACGTGGATTGTTAGACAGTGTGCGTACATAGTCTACGGAATAATCGTAACCGAAAACGGTGCAGTTGGTTAGACCTATCACAGCTGAGTCGAAGGTCGCATCCCCATCAATTCCAATCGAGTACACGACACAATTTCGCTTTTCCTGCTGATCATTTCCGTACAATTCTTCGAGTCCACAAACCCACTTCCCTCCAAACCAAGATCCAAGTCTCAGCACACTGTAAGGACACGTGAAGATGGGGGGGTACATCTTGAAAAGTTTGGCATTTTGGGTTAGATTTTCTTTTGAAATTTTCGCTTCGGCGAATACAGCATCCCGTTCTTTCTTCATTGCAAGCCATAAAGAATGCTGGTCTTGATACGATAAGTAGTTCCGGTTATTGTTTGGAGTCATCTTTCGATCAATGTTGGATGATGGGGCTTCCGGGTGGAAGTTGTGCTTCATCCATTCTTCGTTAACCACAGACGGGGTCTTTTGCGGGCGAATTGTAGAAAAAGAGGGCGACACGGTGAGATTCCGCCAAAGTAGGAGCAATCCCAAAATAATCGCTCCAACAACAGTTATGCCGACTCTGGACACGTGTTTCCTGCTTTTATCTTCCATTTGCACTAAAATTACAAGTACAATACAACAAAACTGAAATTCAATTTAATCAAAAACTATAATGGGCTACATGCTATCACGTACTTACTTTTTGACTATGATTAGTTTCAATTCAATTTCAAATAAAACAAAATGATTAGTGAAACGATTACAATTTACAATGACTAGAACATAAAGTTTGGCTTCATCATCTGCAATTCACTAATCTATCAACGTTCGTTTGAAAGTGTTAGTATCATTGCGTTGCGGTTAGAGAATATAGAAAACACTTGAGGCGCGAGTATTTGAATTTTGAAATTTGTTTGCAAATTTATATGTATATGATGCGTTTGTTTACAAAAGGGTTCATTGCGAAAAAGAAGATTTTGTATATCTCTTATTACTGCAATTAAAATTAAAATGGCTAACTCACTCTATTTCTCGCATATTCGCAAACTGAAATATATGATTCCAGTTTGCGCCCTTCTAACAATAGCTGGTCTAAGTTTGGTATCATTTACCTGCCATTTTGAAAGTGGAACTAGTGGAAGTAGTAGTAGTAATGATAATACTACTGCGTACCTGAAGCAGTTTCCGGACCAATCTGACGGTAACCTTGTGAAGCTTGTAAGGGAAAAGCTTCTAATTTCTCCGCCAAATTCATCAAGACATCAAGGCGTTCAGTACAACGACACCACAAATGAAGATCCTACAGCTAATCTTGAAAAATTTGAGCTAGTTAAAAAGTTGTTGGGCGGACGTCCTGGATTCTTTGTCGAATGCGGGGCCAGCGATGGCATTCTACTAAGCTCTACTTTACGTTTGGAGACGACTCTTAACTGGACTGGATTGCTCATCGAACCTCATCCCTATGCATTCCAAAAGCTGGCCAACAACAAGAGAAACGCATGGATCATTAATGTTGCCCTTTGTTTAACTCCTTTTGCTGGACAAGTTCCCTTTTGGATACACCCCACCGAAAAATTTACCGTGGTATCTTCCCTCTTCCGGCGTTTTGATCAAAAGTTCACTAAGCTTATCATCCCTTGCATTCCGCTCTACACCATTTTGTTGGCGCTGAATGTGGTAACGGTGGATTATATGAATTTGGATGTGGAAAAGTCAGAATTGGGAATCCTAAGTACTCTGCCATTTAACCGGATAAGATTTAATGTTTTAACCATTGAACACGAGCATCTTGCTGGGGGAGTGCAAGCATTACGCAACTTTCTCGAGCCAAGGGGCTATCGCTTTGTCAAAACGATTAATGGAAGCTACACAAAAGATTCTCTATTTATTCATCAATCTATCCAATTTCCCACACTGTAGCAGCAAGCAGATAAGCAGAACCAAAACCACTTCGTTAATTCAGTCTTGTTATCTGACATCTGAGTATTATCTTATTATTACTATTTAATTAAACTTTTCTATGCATATCACATGTACTTTAATGAATTTTATGAATATCATCTACAAATAAAATAGAAGAGTTCATTTTACCCCAAACTTTCGAACCTTTCTACATTTTTTAGTCAAACAAGGGTCGGGTGGTGCAAGCGAGTGAGTACAAGTAAATCATCAATGCAAATTAGTAAATTACTAACCAATCAAAATCAAAGTAGGCATGCATCACCATGCATACCATGTCATGTCAACAGTTCGATTTCCATAATTTGATTCTTCGTGATTTCGTTCGGTCTAATGTCTTAATCTAATTTACATTTTCTTGACTGCCAAGTTAGTGTTAGTGTTCGTGCCTCGTGGCAAATAGAGCAGCAACTGACGCGTCGACGCGTCGATTGACTTTTATAGAATCCCTAACATTCCCATGAACAGGGAATCGTAATGTAAAGCTGTTGGGTGGGTACTGGGTACTACTATAATGTTGAATGTATGAGGCAGTACTGTAGTGACTAGTGAAAGTAAGTACGAACAAGAACTGTCAATTTGAATCGCATGATAAATGCATACCTATGCATTCTTCATTTCGTTTCTTTTATACATCCATACTTCAAAAAATTAGGCGTATTTTTTACCAATTAGCTGTTTCGTGTTTTTGTACCTGACTCCGTGACTCCATCCATATTACTTATTTACTTATCGACTTACAAATCTTGGCTGATTTGTGTTTATTTTGTTTAGTGAAACATTGAGTTGTAAATCAGGTGAGCTTTCGAACTTATCTCTGCAAGTACCATTATCATCATCGCTAGAGTGACTATTTCTATTGCTAAACTAAACAGTTACTGTTGTCTTAGTCTTGTGTTATTAATTAATTGCAGTTGTCTGGGAGAATGGCGTATTCGAATAGCAATCAAGCCATACCGAACCCTTGGTGGACCCAGGAGAAGATCATGAACTGGCAGAAAGAAAATACTTCTGATGGGGTAGCCAAATCTGTTGCCAAACTCAGTGTGGATTCGGGGGCTTCCACCTCGACCCCTCGACTAGCAATTTCGGGGGACACTTCCCCCTTATGTCAGGAGGCAAATAAAAAAGAGCTGTTTCTTGAGCGCAAGGAGGAGAGATTAAAGAATCTGGAGATTAAACTGGAACAAGAAAAGAAGATGCTTTCGATTGGCAGAGACCAGCTTAACCGGGACATTCAACGACACCAGATGTTGATGAAAGCAGCGATTGTTGATCTTAACGAGCAAGTGGCTTTGGAACGAAAACGCTTTATCGAGGAAATGGCGAAAGAAATGGAACGCTTCAAGTTGCCTTCCGTTAAGCGCATGATGCAAACTGAAACAGAAAGGGTTAACGGGCTTATCTCCACAGCCAATCAAGTCTATGAAGAAGGCTGCGATGCAGTTGTCTGGAGGAACGATAAGGAGAAGATGAAAGGCTAAGAATTGAATATATATTTTGTATATAGTTTTAAATATGAACTTTTTGTCTTTAATTCACAATAATAACGTCAGGAAAATGTGGACTGTAGAGTTTAACAAATATATAATAATTGTAGTTCTAAGTAATTAAAACAGGTAATCAATCATCATTATAATTATAACGCGTGCTCAATGCACGTTCTTTTAAAAATTACACAAAAAGGTAGTCAGTAAATATCTTGTGTAGTTATCATATCAGTTATACAATAAGTGGAATTTCTTTTTCTGGAATAGAGTTTTCTTCGTTGTATTCTTTGTTTACTTTATCAACAGTTTTAAAGTAGTTCTGTTTAGCTTTAAAAATTATAGTAGCATTTTATCATCGACCGTACTCACAATAAAGTTACTAAGTTTACACGTTTTACATTAAAAATTAATTGCATCTTTCTCCAGTTCATTTTTTGCTGACCATAATTTAAAAACATTACGTAATCATAGGCATAATAATAATTAAGTAAAATATTTCCAATGGATCAGGATATTTTTTTCAATAGGTAAATAAATGCGTATAAATCATTCATCATCATCAATTTATCATATAAATGTACATAATACAACAAGGTCAATTATATAAGTAAAGTATGTGCTTGCATCTTGCATCATGATATGATAATATATAAAATAAACCTTAACAATAGTAATATATAGCTTACATGGAATATACATGGTATATTTTCACAAGAATAACTTGAACGAGTCATTATAGTAATAAAGGTTACGTTTACGTATATATTCAATATTGGAATGAAATGCCTTCATCATAACTTGTTTCTCAAGTGAACATAATATTTATATTTATATACTTGTCAAGTAAAATTATCATTGGCAAAAATTCTGTAAAATGCTTTTATATCCATCATCATAATATTTAATAATAGATGTAGTCAATTATTCGGAAAAAAGAGTCTCTTGTTGGCTGAATGAACGAACGGGTAATAGTGAATTGGCCAAAAAAAATTATAAACCGGAAACGGTTTAAGAATGTTGCGCGTATATGTAATAGGTTTACATGCAGTTGCAACTCAGCTCTCTGTTCAGCTAAACAATGTGACCGCGTAAATCTCGATCTAAGAGTAATTTCAATTGTCGTTTCAAAGTCTCCACCTCATTTTCCAAACAAGTCACTCTCGTTTTCAAAGCTTGGTAGTCCTCGAAGGAAACGTAGCTTTTGTTCGAGTTGGAATTGTCGCCGTCCCCACCGCGAAGCAAATGACTGTTGTTATCCACAACCGAAGAATTAATTAGTGTGGAGGGACTATGATGATGATGGTTATGATTATTGGTGGTTAAAGGAGGAGGAGCAGGTGACGGTGACTTTTTGTTTGGAGGGAAGCTTTTGCTGGGCAGGTTGTACGGAGAGGGAGTGGCTGTTGCTGATGTTGAACTAGTGCTGCTGCTCGTATTATTGATAGAGGACGAGTGGTTCAAATTGTTTACGGGCTTACTCGTCGTCTCATTTGCTAAAGGTGATGACAATGAAGACGGTTTGGCTGGCAACGGTGGTGCTTTGGCATGTTCTTTTGCTACAGGTTGCGGGGGAGTAGCGGTGGTGGTAGTGGCTAGAGGAGGAGGAGTTCCTGTCGAGGATGGTCCTCCTCCCGGTGCTCCAGGGGGACCAAAGTTGCGTTTCTTGTCTTGCGTTTGTTTCAGTTCGGCCATCCAAGGGAGCGCCTGCTGCTGTTTCTTTGGCTTGGTGGTGGCAGCCACTCCACTGGTATTAGCACTTGTTGGGGGAGTTGGCGAGCCTTCTTTATCACGCAGGCTGCTGCTATTGTTATGCGAGTGGAAACTACCGCTGTGGTTGAGAGAGGAGACTCCACCGTCTGTGTAGGAGCCGGACATGGTACCATTCGAGTTGACGCTACTATGGTTCATTGGAGTACTGTGATGGTGTGGGGGCGAGTCGCTGATCGAGCCGTCGTACGAGTGTGACGAGCCATTTAACATGGGCATTTCCTGTAGTTAATTCACATCAAAATACAAATTAATAAAAGAGCTTGCAGAATTTAGGAAATTGGATTGTTAATGATTGCAATTTATTTTTTTGTACGTTTTCTCGAGTGATAATTGTGGATGGAGGCCTTCTTTTTGGAGCCTTGGCCTACAATGAAAAATTAAAATCATGGTAAATGATAAATAAACGATATATTACTTTGTAACGTTGACTAGTCATTTAAATATCAAAATAGATGTTGACTTACACGAGAAGCTGTAAGATGATTGAGGGTCTCTGTCCTCTCCACCGAATTAAAGTCCTCTGACTCATCTGACACTTTATCATCTCTGGGCACTGGAGGAAGATCCTTACTCTTGGCAAACGCATCTGGTGGCTTCTGATTTGAGAACAGGTTATTATGAAACGCCGCAATTCCTGGTGAAATGGGAGACTGAATCTTTGGAGCAATTATTGGTTGCTGCTGCTGTTGTTGAGGTTGTTGCACTTCCTTACTGTTTGTCTTTGTCAACTGAGCCTTGGCCTGTTCAATTTTAGATTCTCCTGCACCCACTTTACCAGATTTACTATGCGATCCTCCATCTAAACTGTCTCTCTTATTCAATTTCGCAGGAAAATCATTTGGAGGTACAATGTTTCTTTCTTGTGCTAACATTTTCCCGTGATGTACTGTCCCACCACCAGTTGGCTGAACGTCACCAGGTGTAATGATTTTCACAAAGTTGTCCGGAAATAAGCCAATTTTCCCACGTAGCTCACCTCTCCACCAGCCTTCGTCTTCACAGTTTTTGGAAATTATTGTAACGATGTCACCTTCCGACAATCCAAGCTCGTCTTCATTCAGAGCAGTGTAGGGATAGAAGCAGCGAGCCAATTCACGCACTATTACAGTCACAAAAAAAGTTCATCATAATTATTAAAAACCATCTTTTTTACATAAAATGTAAATAACCTAATTAAGCACAAGACTCAATCCGACGCCCGGCATGCAAAATAACGGAACGATCATGAATACCAATTAGCATGCAAAAAAAGTTAAGCACCGGCACCAATTGACCATTTCTTTTTACAATCCAGCAAGCCAGTCTTACAAACATTCTGAATTCATGCAAATTACAAAAATTCTTACCAGGTTTTGGAGGCAACTCAGGCGCGGGTTCGTCAACTTCAATGCTACTATTTCGATTAGATGGCGAAGAGTCGGGTACCACGTCTGGCACAGGAGGTGATCCTTATACATGAAATGGTTTCAAGGCAAACAACAAAATAAAAATAAAATATATACAAAAACAAACCATAACATAAAAACTTGTAGCAAACATTTCCATGCAAATCATACAAAAAATGTCCAAAAAATCCAGACACTTATTATACTTAGTCTCATGCAACATGCAATAAAGAAGTCACTAAGTAATTTTTCGTTTTCATGCTTTCATCGAGCAACCAAACTGTGTTTGTTTACGCAAAAATTTTGCGTTTGTATATTTGACGTACCTTTTGTTAGACTATTTCTTGCATCTCTCTGCCTATGCTGCTGATCTTCTGGCTTTAAGGGACTGTGACTGTGACCTTCGATCAGGCCACCGTTGGTTTTTGGTTCTTCAAATTCTTCTACAAAATTGGATGGAAATATTCCTTCTCTGCCTTTCAGCTTCCCTCTCCACCAGCCTTCCTCCACTTCTTCTATAAATTCTAGGACATCGCCGACGTCCAGTGGAAGTTCGTCCTCTTGTTCGGGTGAGTAGGAAAACAGAACTCTGACGCGTCTGAAAAATATATATTTTTTTCAAATTAAATTGAAAACCTCTTAATAGTCTGTTAAAAAGTGAGATTATTTATTTTTGTTGAAGTTTTTGTCTACCTGGCGCTACTAGGATTATTTCGTAAGACGACAACTTCCGAAGGCTTTGGTTCAGGGTTTGGCTTGTCAACAAGTTTCACAAAATTATCTGGAAACACGCCCGTCTTTCCTCGGAGGGTACCTTCAAACCAGCCGTCCATTTTGGTCTGGACATTTTTGATAATGTCTCCTTTTTTTATTGTAAGTTCGTCAGGTTCTTGAGCTACGTAATCAAATTCCACCTTGCACTCTACATCAAAAACACAATATTTATGGTAAATTAAAGGCAAGTTTTTACTCAACATGATGTAAAAATTCTATTTGAATACACAATTTTGAACTTACCCATGTTAGAGCTGTTTTCCATATAAATTCCTTTAAAAATGGACAGTACTTTGTTTACAAGTTTTTGGCACTAAAACTTATCTTGAGAAATTTCAAGAAAAATGCTACGACTACTTTTAAATTCAGAACATTTTCTAATAAAAAATGCACTGATTAATAAGCTTTTTGAAACACAACCAAGTTGGTATTATTTTTGGTACATAATAAACCGTTGTAAGTACAAAAGCTTTTGCCGACTGGTATTACAAATTCTCTTCAAAATACATTTCACCAACAGCAGAGTAAATAGATGTACATTAATTAAATCTTGTTGAAAAGACACATGTTATATTTAATTATTCACACAGGTACACAGTATACAACAACTCCCGAGGCAAAATTAACTTTTAAAAGTTTGAAGGGAATGTAATCTGGAATGCAGTGTAAGTTATATATTCACAATTCACAATCTTCGATGAAGGATAAACGTTGATATTCATAATTAGTTAAGTTGCTCAGGTATGTAGGTAGGTTTTAAGTTGACGTTCTATTCATGTTCCACACAATTAACTACGTTACGTTCACTCTCTTTCCTTGTTCTTCATTTCACAAGTTTGCGAGTTGAGTCGCGATTTGCCTCATCCCAAAATCCGTACGTGGAATACAATGATTTACGGCAATACAAAACTGTCACTCAGCTTGTCATATCGTAGTAGATAAATATAGACACAACAGATAACCACAATCTTGTTTTCATCATGACCACTAATTTAAAAAATAAAGTGTATCAATCCCTTTGATGTAGTTGGCGAATGTTGATGAACACGAGAGACACACTCAAAGTTGAGCTGTTAATGTTTCGTAACTGGCTATAAAAGGTGGCAGCTTTGGCATGGCGTTCAGAGACGCACAAAACTTTTCCCCTGACATGTATGTAGGGTACTCCTTTTGACATTCCATGTAAGGTGCGGGATGCAGACTTAACTGCCGACTTATTTTCGACTCCGGAACCTCACTGCACAAATCTTTTTACTGTCGTTTGTTGTCGTCACATTTTGTTATTTCTCAATCTTCTTCCGGGTTTAATCTGCAAATATTACACAAAACAAACACCTAATCAAGTAAATAGTTAATTTTTGAACAACGACACTCACAAAAATCGACTGCCAAGTCTCGAAAAAAAATTAAAAATTGGCCACTTCGTCACCTCCGCACTTGCACATTGTACACAGAAACACTCCTCTTGCTCCTTTATTACGTTTTTTGCTACCATTTTTACTAACCATTCAGCCTTCAAACATTACTTAAAATCAAATAATTGTCATCATCATCATATCATAGTCAACTCATCTTTTTTTTCTACACTCAAGTTAACACAACTAACCTATTAAATGTACTATTATTATGGCTATGTATGGAAAATGAAAAGACTGCTTGTTGAGTAATCATCAGCCAAGCCAGCACACAACACAGCAGCGTATTTTTTTATGCAGCGCAATCGCAGCTGAATGCACTGATCATTGATTATCACTATTATCATTCCTTCGATGGTCGTAGGATGAACTAAATGTAATGACTCATTTTTTTAGTTTCACAGTCAGTTTATAGTCAGCTTACTAAACATTTATTGCTGAGTTGCATAATTTAAAAAAAATAATGGAGACTACCATACATACTTGCTTAGTTGAAAGATTGCATGTGAAAATTCTCAGGCTTGGTGTGTACTTGTCAGTTGTTAACCCTTTTTCAACTTCAAATGTAAATGTAACCATCATTCAACCCACCTCTGCATACCTGCCTCCCTCAAGCAATTTAATGAATAGCAAAATTGTCAAATGCGGTGGGCGACCATCACTTTTTTTACGGCGCTATTGGCTACTAAGCAACTAGAGCTGCTGTCATGTCATGTCACACCGAATGTGTACCAAGTGCTCTTTTCTCGACGACGACGGTGTAACTGTGTAACATGCGTGTTTGTAATTTGCTGCTACATTTTGCTCGAAAGTTAGTTAAGATGGAAATTATCTTGTTTTTCTTGTTTGTCTCAGCGTTTTTCGTAATCGTAATGCAGCAGAATACACACGCACGCACATATAAACCAAACCTTTTGTCGAAATCTTATGTAATCCCTGGTGGTATAGTGCATAGTGGTATGCTAATGTATGCAAAAGTAAGTTAATAATTTTTTCAGCCATAAACGCATTCATTAAAAAAAGAGTAGAGTAGCGATGATGTGATAAAGTTACCGTTATGTCATCATAATGTCATGTGCATGACGCTCCGTAAAGAATAAGCTGACTCTTTTCTACACAATTCCCTACTTTCTTGACTGCGCTGCGACCGTTACACTTTATCACCGCCGTTACGTTGGGTTCAGTCGGGTGGTGCTCTTTTACAAATTAAATGACAAATTGTCTGTCTATTTTTAACCCTTTATAATTTTGAACTGAAGGAGAGTGCAATTTATTTTATACCTACGCAATTGGATGTACGCACAAAAACAATGTCATCCTTAAAACAGGGTCTGGGTCTGACAAAAAATAATGAATCGGGTGCGTCATTTACAGCTCGAACAACACAAGAACACAACACAACGTGACTACATGAAGCTGCATGAAGCTCACAATGAATTATGTACAGGTGTTTTCGTAACAAGATAGCTTACGTAATATATGTGATGGCTAATTTCGGCGAGCAATTTTAGCTAGTTACCTATTTTTTGTCTCAAAAACAGAAATGAGGTAAGATCACGAAATCTTGAACGCTAATCTCGCTAATTAAAAAACGGGGGATCCACCTCACTGACCAATATTTAAATCAGATAATTCGCCTTGAATTATCACACATTTTCACTTTTTTGTATTATTGCACCACGTGATGCAATTTAATAGCAACCATACACACACCGCCGCACCTCACTTTAATTTTGTGTACACGACACAATTGTTTTCAACTCAAACTTTTCTTAGCAAAGAAAAATGATGAATGAATGAATGAATTAAAGAATAAAAGTAACTTATTATCTCTGTGCAAAAATTAGCTGCATATCTGTCTTGATAATGTTTTCATAAAAATTAGCGAAAGTTGACTAATATTTCGAAGAAAAAAAATCGTACAAAATTAGGAACTTTATGACCCTTTAAATAACCATATATAAAAAAAATTATTAAGGAAGAACTGAAGTGTAAAAATATGCATACATAACACATAACTTCTTAGCTAGCACTAAAAGTAGTTTTTATACATAATATGCACCATGTTATGTATATTCTTAACTTTTATAAAAAAAAAGTTTTTAAAAAAGGGGTTTGGTTTTGGTTTGATTCTTTCTTGGTATAATTTTTTTTATGAAGGTGTTGGTGTGTTGAATGGGCTAAATTACTAAATTATTACCGGTCGGTCAGTATCCTTGAGTTTACTTAACACTCACACTAAATTAGTCCTTACCATGTTACCATAGCACTAAATTACCAAATATGTGTATGCAATTAAATGCAAACATTAAACCTACCATATACATATTTACTTTTAAAACGCATTCAAAATAGCAAGACTATTTTTTTCCTCTCGTAATTTGCCATCACCCATTAAATCAAATCATATATACCTTTTTATTTATGACATGACTTGTTGGATATGGATTTAAACAAAAGTTGAATGTATTACCTTACCAATTACGCTTATTATGTATTATTACGCTGTTCTCTAAATGTATTTACAATTTACAACTTACAAACTGACAGTCCAACAAAACTCGGTTATATTTTGATATTGAGTAAACAGCATAGCTAAGTAACTAAACTAAGTTATGTCTGATCATGATCATCATCATGATCATATTTTATCATCACGCATTTTTTAACGATACGATAAAGCCCCACAGATAATTTGGTAGAATGGGCAAATAAAAAAAAAGTAAGTGAGAAGATACACACCAGATAAGAAATGCATTGCATTTGTACTTCTTGTACAAAATGATAACAAGCTTTACAATACAAGTTTACAAAGTGTAACAACATTCAATTTAACATCAAGTTTATAACGAACGCACAAGTTTACTTGAAGAAAATTGAAGATTGCCTATTTGTTTTATCAAATCAAATTAAAATCAGTTCACTTAAAGCCTGAGCATTCCCATTTATTTTTTCAACAAAAAATTGTTACGCTGCATTTTTTTCATTTCTTTTAAAACATTTTGTAATCAATTGTTCACATGGTAACGTAACGTAATTCGTCGTAAGATAGCCACCTCCTCCCACGCAAATTGCTTTACATTCTTTTTATTTTACTGCTTTTCAAGGAAAAATTATGCTTACACTTTAACTCTTTTGCTGACTTGACACTGATACGAAAAAATTAAAGCTGATGAATATGATAACGATGATGATGACGATATTTGTAATTTGATACGTTGAAACATGAAGAAGCACATTCTTCACTAAACAAAGTATACTTTTATGTTTACTAGGCCACTTGTACGAATCCGAATCGCATTGAAAATCTCAGATAATCTAAATTAATCTGCTTTTTAATCTCTTCACCTTTTGCTTCATATAAAACAGCAAGAAAATATAGAGCACAGTAACAAGAGCAGGCAAAGGCAACACTAAAAAAATATGCGATGACGAATAAAAATGTATTTCAGATGAGCTCACTCACCGACTCACCATTTTTGCACTTGTTTAATTTTCATTAAGTTGGCCAAACCAGCTCCTTTTTTTTGGGTAGTTCAGCAGTTCATTGAAAACATTTTTTAAATACTTACGTAATCCCCTGGCCAATTTGTTGAATACTTTTACTCGGTTTTCAACCCTTTTTTTGCAAACACTTTGTTAAAAATTGAGAAAAAATTGTATACTTGTTAAAAGTTCAACCGTATTTATTTAACTAAACATCCATATATAGTGTCTATGTCTGATCTGATGTCTAGTCTATTTCATTTTAACCCTTTCACAGGTAAAAAATAAATATATATATATTCTCTAATTATGATTAAATGAGCATTTAATTCTTGTTGAATGGGTGGTCTCTCTGATTTAGTTCAGGTAAAAAATAATATCTGTAAACCAGACACATGCACGTATGTATGTATCTACGATCACTCAACCACTTAAGTATACAAATACACACACGCGGTCAAAGATAATTAACTTTTTTTTATTATTAATTAAGTACACAAGTTAAACATGAGCAGTGTGTGTTGTTGTGATGGTTCCTGCTCCTTCCTCTACTCCACCATTCACTTCATCACAATCACCAACCACCACCGTCCTTCACTTTACTTTACTCTTCTTTTTTGATTGGATTCAAATTATACATTTTTAACCCTTTCGCTTCTCCTTTTCTTTTGTGTCTTATCATTTATCTCTTTATAAAAAAATAGGTGTAGTATTAATTGAGGCGATACACACACCCTTTTCATTTCTATTCTTAATCTTCTTGATGAACACTTGACTGACTGATCATAATATATTCTTTCCTTAACATTTTTTTTAAGTACAAATTTTATATTTTAAGCCAAAGTGCAACTGTCTATATTATATATGCTTTATGTGTATCCATCTAGTATTCTAAATTTTTTCTGTAAAAATTTCATGACTTCATCCTTCGTATTTTTTACTACAAAAAAATAGTTGTATGTGTTTTGAAAGTGAAGGATTATTTCTTGTGTTGTGCTAGAGTTAGAATCTGAATCTGTGCTGCTGGGCATGTCTTTTTCATGTCTACTAACAACACTAACTAATAATAAAAACACAACCAAATGCATGTTCCGTATGTTGTGTTGTGTACCATATATACTTAATACTTACATTACATACATACATTCACAAAAAAATTACACACTTTACTTTTACAAGTCAAGTATCCCATCACACACACTAGCACTACTAGCACTCTATCTACATAATATTATACCATACTAACACTATCCATTGCACTCTACAAAATCAGAACAGTGTGTAGTCTGTGTACACACAAGAAACACTTTTCAGAGTGGTGGAGTGAGTGAGAAGACTATTAGACTATTATCGTTATCAATGTTATCATCATATCATTCCTTCTCTTTAAGATTCTTTTTTTTTGATGCAATGCAATATGCAAGTAGTAAAACATGCCATCAGCATCTTCGTTTCATCTCACTCAACAAAATGTTATTCCATTTCTTATGAGATGAGATATCCTAAATATCCCTAAGTACGTCCGTTCCGTCATCATCCAACCCAACTATACATACAAATTGCATTGTCTATAGTCTATCTATATAGCTTTTGCACACACTCAATATATTATGTATACAAATATACATATCTAACATATCTTGCTTCATATCCCGTGTACTCCGTACAGTCATACAACAGCTTTGTTGTGTCCTCTAAAAGTGGCTGACAGGCACAAGGATAAAGGAAAGTATTGCTGGTTGGTATGGTGATGGCAAAAGGCAACTAAGCTTGTTCTTGCGACCACTGAAGCACTGATGATGATGATGATGAATTTTCAATTGTAAAGCAACAATAAAAGGTAGTATATCATTATATTATACATGCATAAGTATTGTTAACAGTTGCATATAAAAATATTTTACCATTTTTCATTTTTATAGAGTCCACCGAAATGATATAATGTGCTATTATGTGCTTTTATGTGCTATGGCTATGGAGAGAAAATGAAAAGCCCGAGTCTAGAGTGTAGCTAGTGTTGTGGCTTTTCATTTCTTCGCTGCATTGCATATTCATATCTTATCTAAGCAGCTTGCAAGCAAATAGATATGATATGACTTGAAAGCATATTATAATGTCCATGTCTTATTCCGTCATTATCAACCAACATTAAATACATGATGAAGGAGTCGTTGCCATATTTTATCAAGCAAAAATGCACATGATGTTGGTTGGTTTGGTGGTGGTGGTTGTTAAGCAATATAAATTATAGTTTGAAAGGAATGGGGCATTGGGGAAAATAATGATAAGTTAGACAAGAGGAGCTACATAGGCAGGCAGGAGGAGAACACACAGTCAACAGTGCAGTGCAAAACAATTAGGGGAAATATTTCGCGTACCTTTTCGCAAGATAATGGGACGATGTGATGAATTTGACGCTAAGCTGTAAGCTAAGATGGGATGAGACATTCTAAAAGAACGGCAAACGAGATGATGATGATGGAATGACGGTTGAAATTTTTTAAATAGCACTGATGATCATAGTAATGCTGTTACGTTAAATGTACAGAGCTGTAAAATATGTAGTAAATTAGAGTAGTGGGGTGGATTGAGAAGAAAGTACAAAAAGAATATTTTATAGACAAGAAGTGGGATGGATGTCAAGTCAACAAAAATGCGTACGCTTTTTCTGCAATTTCCTTTCGCATCATCGTCATCACAGTTTTTTGACTCTTTTGTTGTTCATCTCTGCTTCAAAAAAAATACACCTGTAAATTTCTCTGATGATTAGTTTTTTTTTGCTTGCTTGCCATTAGAGGTTGCTTATCAAACGAGTGCTTCATGAGCTGCCTCAAAAAATGCTTCAGTAACGTGACCCTTTTTTATCAATAAAAGTTTGAGGCTATTGAGTCAATCGTAGAAATTGACCCGTAGAATGGACTACATTGGGTATTATGGAAAACGCGGTATACCAATAGATAGTATTTGATGTGCTGATTTTTTCTACACTTTTTGTTTCTTTCTAAGTTGCACAGTTTCCGAGAAATTTGACCCAATAGGATACCACTCCCACTAAGATACAATATTAGCCCATGGTTACCTTTGATTTTGACATTTAGAAGCCCAAGTATTTACATAAGGTTTTGCTTCAATAGCTTCATGAGCAGCTTCAATAATTTCTCGAATTCACGTTGCTCATGAGAATGCTTCATGAAGCCTCAAACTGCAACCTCTACTTGCCATTCGCCCTCTTACTAGAGCGGTGATGCTTTCTTAGCGATTTTTTAGACTTGACGATGTTGGCATGATGGCATGGCATGACGATATTATTTTATGTACCTGCTCATTACTTATAACCGCTATTATCAAACTAGCAGCGGCAGTCAACCGACTGAACGAACGAACGTTTCTAAAGAAACATAACCCTTTGCATTTTTTACATGAAGAAGAGCTAAATGAAAGGGGTAATAAAAGTGCGGATGCAGCGATTTTTGGCAACTAGCTGAGGCTGAGAGAGAGAGACTTGAGAACTGTGAGCTGAGTTTGAGTTGAAGGGAGGACAAAATAATAAAGCGTTGTATTTTACAAAATAAAAAAAATACACACATAAGAAAAAACTGTTAGTATGATGGGCTGGTTGGTGTTGGTATGCAGTTGAGTTACATTACAAAATTATTTTGTGGTCCATTCTGTGGTATTGATATTGGTTTGTAGAAAAGAAAGAAGGGGATCTGAGTTTAAGTAAAGTACATTGACTGGATTGCTGGCGAGAAAAAACCTGTAAAAAAGCAAAAAAATGATAGAGGCAGGCAGATTTCCTTGTCATGAGGCTTTTTGTTTCCTTCTTTCGTCTTTATTTTGTCAAAAGGGAAATAGACGGACAAGACAAACGTCGTTCGGTGGGGGTGACGTGACGGTGGACGGGTGGGTGTGTGGCTGAGTTGACTTGGTTAATAAGCCATGTAAATATGTACTACATCATATCATCCAAGTATGCATTGCATTTTGGCCAAAAACAGTGTTTGGCTCAAGTCCATTAAAAAACCCAAACTTACATTTCACATGCGTACATGATAAAAAAAAACACAACAAAGACCATCATCATCAGCACCATTCACGAAGAAGTCAAGTCATTTATTTAAAAAAGTGTATCGCGTAGATCGTATGTAAATGGCAAATGGTATAATTTATATAAGGAAAAAATGAAAAAAACTACTGCTGCGAGTATTGCATATGTGTTACGAGTAATAGGCCATAGGCGTGAGCTAAGCTCACTTAAGCACGCATTCATAAAAACATAAAGAGAGAGAGGGAATGCGTGTTTGAATAATGTCAACACAGCCAAGCGACCAATCAAAAAAGGGATCCGGATTTTCCTACACGGACCCAGGTTCTTCTTTTATAAATAGTGTTGATAACAACAAACAGCTGTGGAAAGAGTATAAAACTATACTCTGTCCAAACCAAACATGGATCTAAAGACGCAGCAAGCCATCCTGCATGCATGAGCTTTGCGTATTATTGCTTGGATGTTGCACTTGCATGCGATTTTATCTCTGAAATAAAAAAAAATCTGACAACGCAACGCCAAAAAAAACGAGTGTACTGTTTTTGTAGACTGCATACACGCATGTATATGTATGTTTAAAAAACAATAGGTAAACAATTAGTAGGAAAAGTGCAATTGCATTGTTAAAAAATACAGATATGATTATATGACTCCCTGCAGTTTAAATGTTTGAGGAAAAAAAGGGTTAAGAAACTGATGATCAGTACAGTTAAGCACACTGATGCTCAAATATGTATTATCACGCTGCAGTGATTTATGAAATTTGTTTGCTGTCATTTTAACTTACTTTTCAAAGAAGTATAATAAGTGACATGAAATGTAAAGAGTAATTTTATGCATTGGGAATAGGGTAGAAACGAGAAAAAGGACTATGCGTACATTTATTTACACTTTATACAAAATAGACGTAAAAAAAAGTGCACGAATGAAATGCAAATTACACCCACACCCACCCACCGATCACAAAACAATGGCCATGTAGCATATAATGAGCCCAAATTTGAAAAGAGTTGTCTCGTTTCTCCAAACTTCCTTTTTCGTTGTGAAACATGAAAATAAATATATCTCTTACCAGAATAACGGTCAACGGCATCTCCTCATGATCATATCACCAGTACCAACACACCTGCTATATAATAATATTGTTGTCCTCCAGCATATCTGAAAATGGGTTTCTTTGAAAAAAACTGCTTCACTTTTTAAGGACAGGTTAAACATAACAGATAACCTTAAATGGAATATGTATGTTTATGATGCTAATGGTTTTAACTGGTTTGTTTAACACACTTACCTACTCACGAGGCAGACAGGTAGGTGTAAACGTTGCGGTTGCCACCAAAAAAGGTATAACATCAAATCGGAAATGCACGTTGAATTATTCTGCTGGTTCATGCAAAAATCGATTGACTTGTAATATGATATGGCGTAAAAAATCTCGAGTAAATTCACGAAAGTAGTTGTGTAGTTGAAATGAAAAACATTTTTTTAAACATTTTTAAAATATTAGGGCCCTTGTCTATGGGTACTTTTTTACGAGAATGGAATCGGTGAAAGTGTTTTTAAACTTTCATGCAGACAGATGGAACGATGCATAATGATTGCGTGGGTGGAACAAAGGGGAGAAAGGAACGTGAAAGCATGCGCACACCGTACCATCTATGCGTGTACAAGTGTAAGTTCGAGCCAAAAATTTCACCGTCTTTCTTTGTTCCAGCTCCATGCTTGCCTGCTTGCTTGCGCAGCTCCAAGGCTGAAGACAGAGACTGCGACGTTGTCTGTTCTAGCTTCACACGTCAACCAACCTACTAAAATTAGCATGATTGATTATGAAGCACGTTTGCATTAGCTTTGTTTTTCGTAGGCTAGTTCGATGAAAGGAATGAACCGGAATAGCCAATAGTAAAATTAGGGAATGATATCCATAAATTACGACATTTGCGTTTCTTACTACTTCACTTCTTCGCCATATCATCAGTGTGCTCGGTGTCGGTGTTGATTTTGTTGAACGAGCAATTTCTTTTCTCTTTTCGTTGTTCGTCGAGCGAGTGTTCACCACTTCCAGTAAACTTGTGTTTGTTGTTAATTTAATTTTGGACAATTTTCAAATAAATTATATTTTTTGACAGGTCAGTTTACAGTTTTGAGTTGATGATCAGTGGTCGTCAATATGGATGATTCAGTTAAGGCAATAGTTGCGGTAAGTAAAAATTTATCTTTCAAACTATTTTTTTTGTATATAAATTACGCGTGTACAATTAATTAATCAATTTAATTTAATTAGAGAGCCTGTGACGGGCGATACCCGAAAATGTTTGGTGAATACGGACCTCCCCGCAGACTGTCACGGGGACGATTTTCTGAACCCGTAGCATCTTCAGAAGCAGAAGGTGGACCTAAACCACCACAACCGCCAGTGAAGACTAATGGACATGCCCCATGCAAGCACACAATTCTAGAAATATCTGTGAGGCCATGTTTGAAGTGCTACAGGTTGTGCAACTGTGGATTCACCTTTTTTCCTGAGACTCAGTACCCGGACGTTATAGTTAGGTCACTAGATGGTAAGTTTTTTTTTTGTCATTTAAAACTTAATTAAAGCCATAATTATTAAGGCAGACTACTGCAAATTATTGCTGCACGAGCAATCTCATAACAAGAACACGGTTAATAACAGCTCAGCTAATAATAAATCATTAATTGATACCTTTTAGGTCATCTTGTGCAGCTATCTGGAGACTTGGTACGAGCTTCTGATACTCTTCGTGGGATGGCTGACAAATGCATGTTTGGAAAGAGAGCAGTGAAATTGGAGGTCAACGTAGCTTTGGAACGGGAGCCAAATGGCGATTTTAACTCCATTTTGAAGTGTAGGAGAGTGGATAAAAATGGAGTAAGCTTAGAGGGAGCCGAAGGAGGACAGAATGGACAAGGGAATGACCAAGTTGTTGCTCAGCCCGTCGTCGTGGACCAGCCCAAGAAGCGTCCCTCATTTGCGGACTACCCAATTCGAGATTCAGCCCGTCACTTTGCCAAGTGGAAGGCGGAAGTTAAAAAGATGCGAGAGAAAGCGAAGGAATCAAAAGGAGATCCACCAGTTCCAGTTCCCCCTGTGGCTAGTGTGGCACTAGAGGTTCCATCTGCACCTGCTACTCCTCCTCCACCTCCACCCACTATAAACAAGGCTAAAAAGAAGAGTAGAGTTCGGCTCGTCTTTCTTGACATTAGGATGCCACCGTTGTTCAAAGGTAGAGAGTTCGCTCACCCGCGGCAAAAAGCGGAAGTGGTAAAAGAGGAACCTACCATTCCGATCGCGGATATCATTGAATTGGATGAAAGGAACTCGAAGGTCTTGGCGCTGTTTGACCAACAGTCTAACCGACCCACTTTGGGCGTCTGCAAGGATACTTTATTGAAGATTCAGTATTTTGTTAATATGCATTTGGATGACGTAAGCTTGGAACTTCCATTATAAATTATTAAGGCAAAATGGTGTTGATAACTTTGTGGCAAATGTTTTATTTTACAGGTTCAGCGAAAAGTGGATGGTTTGAATCGACTTTTTGACTTTCAAGACAACAGCAAATATAGTACTTCTCTCTTTAGTACTGTCTGCGACATGAGGTATGTACAATTTGGGGATCAGCTCCCTAATTAAAAAATTAATAATCTTGCAAAACAATTTTTGAATCCCATCGTATGAATGTGCACAGTACTGATATGAAGTTCCACATTTCAACTTTTCAGGTTATCTAACTCGTTCGTCTATGAGAAGTGGGAAGAAGAGTTTTTTAATCAGATGGATCCCCAAACATTTTTTGACATTCATCAGGTAACTGAGTTAACTTTTTCATAATTATCATGATTCGCTGTATAGTATTTTACATTGTTTAAACATCGGCATGTTTTTTATTTACAGGCCAACTCGGAGATACTCATTTGGGATCTGTACATGGCTCTAGAAAAGTGGGTCTTCTTAAACCGGGGCTTTCCTCAAGAAATGGAAAATGGATTTTTGGACCTTGTCGAAGAAGAACTGGCTGACTTTGATCAAGAGGATAAAAGGGCTGCCATATTTGCCGTTCCGTTGGTGAGATATCCTAACCCATATCGGATAAGCTATCACTTGTGTGGTAAAGAGTACCCTCAAAAATTACCAGTCATTAATTTCAGACCTGCTTGGTTTCGAATCACCAAACCACTGTAGATAAAAGGGTAGATGGTAGATCAATAAGTATTGGTGGATGATGATGATTACCATGAGATTGATTAGTAACTGGATAGTTGAAATTCTAATTTTGTAAAACTTTAAATCATTTATTCGATGATGGTGATGATGGGTTAAGACTGTTTAAATGACGTCTGTGAAAGTATATCTTTCTAGTTTTGTTGACTTTAAATTAATTTAATGATGATAATAGGTTTAGACTGTTTAAATGATGACTATCAAATTGATAATGTCATTGATTACTATTTTATAGTTCTAATTTTATGAAAGTTGAAGTCATTTTGATGATGATGATCGGGTTATTTTTAAGATGATTTAAATGATGTCTGTGAAATCGATCGTTGTACATATATAATTCTAGCTGTGTTGGCTTTTAATCGATTAGATGATGATAATAGGTTTAGTCTATTTAAATGATGACTATGAAATAGATAATTATGTCAGTGGTTGTTCTAGTTTTGTAAAAGGTTTAATCGAAATGAATTTGAATAAAGAAAGAAAGATAGAAAGCATACTTTGTTTGTTTTGCAATCCTTTTCTTTTTATACATTTTAAACATTATCAATGATCAAGTTACAAAATTTTTAATTACGTACGATTCAAGAATATTTTAAATTTGTAGCAGTTTTTTTTGTAATATAATATATTCATGCAAATCATGCATTAATTTTAAGTAGATTGTTGATGAATTGGCCGGCGCTTTTATTTGGTTTTTGGAGCAGAAGACGTTTAATTATTTATAATATTATATTTTTCAATTATTTTGTTTTAAAATTTAAAGCTGCTATGTTTGTTTGTATTGTATTCTACTAACAGGCACAATTACTTGAAGATGAGCCTTTATATTTGCCATTTGCTGTGAGTTCCACTTTGTCTGGGTCAGGGGCTAACGGCTCTTGACTCCACTTATCCATTTCTAAAATCTGTCATTGTAAAAATTCAGAGAAAATTAGTTAATGCACATAAGTAATAACGATTTTAGTAATTTGTGTCAAGTTGTAAACTAACCTTTGACACCAAAAAGTTAGCTGATTCATCTATGTTTATGTTATCCTTCGCTGAAGTCTCGAACCAAGCGGAAAAGCCCTGCTGCTGACAAAACTCATTCATTTTTTCTCTACTCGCGGCGATCCCCTCTTTTGGCTGATCACTCTGTTGCAAAAAAAATATACATATTACACTCGTTTTAAAAATTTAGGATCATTACAACGTGGAATCAGCACTAGCTTTGCATTTTATAACGAACCTTATTTGCTAGAAGAACAGTAGGAATAGGTCGACCATCCGGCAGCGCGACTTTGGCATCTAAATCCGCTTTCCACTTAGGAACTGCTTCCAACGTCGCCGATCGCGTCACATCGAAAACAACAAAGGCACCCACGGCTTCTTTATAGTACACTCGGGTCATTGAACCAAATCGCTCCTGGCCAGCGATATCCCACAACTGTAACCTGACCACAGTGTCGGGATCCCATCTGAGTACTTTCAAGGCAAAGTCCACACCTACATAAATACAGATATAAAATAACAAATTAGATATTGGTCCTTAAAAAATGCCATATCTTTACAAAGTTAATATGCAGAATTACCTATTGTTGCACGATAGTGTTGACTGAAGAATTGATGAACGTATCTCTTGATAATGGAAGTTTTCCCAGCACCGAGTTCCCCCACCACTAACACTTTGTACAGTCTTTCCTTTTTACCCTGTCAAAAAATCAGGCAGAAAATCCATGTTAAAAAGTTGCATAAATATTGGCTTAACTGTTGTCAACATTAACTGCAAAGCGAATTTACGTAAAGCCATGAATAAAAGCAAACATGCCATAATTTTATTTCCCCAGCAAAATATATTGCCATCATCCACCTGATCCACCCCTACACACCAAGAGTACAAAATAATAAGAAGAGACTAGAAGCATATTTGATTAAAAAGATGAAGGTGAGTGAAAGTGAGAAACAATTTGAAAACCTCTTCAACAGGTTCCAAATCATAGTTAAATGGCTTCAACTGCCTAAAACTGTCAGTGCAAGCAGTCGTCTCATCACCATCAGTCTCATCAACCTCATTATTATCTGCAGACTTGTCATTAGCCTCGTCATCTTCATCCTCATCCCGTCCTTCTACTCCAACATGATTTTCTGGCTCAGTTGAAGCTTCTCCGACGAAAGTACTTTCTTCTAATCCAGCTACTCCATTTGTCGGTGGAAGCACACCACCGTTTTTTCTCATCTCCTTGAAATCTTGAGACGACTTTCTTCTTCTTTGTTCGCCACCGGAAATTTGTGGTGTTGTTGGTGTAGCATTTGGAGGGGTTTTAGAGGAAAGGTCATCATCATTATTTTCGTTATTACTTTGCTCAGCTTTCCCAGCTAATGATCGATCCACTGCTGCACTATTATGAACCGTCGTCGTTGTCTCTTGAGAGTCTGCCTTTTTATTGTTCACTTTCTTCATATTCTTCCTTTTCTTTTTGCTCCCACCACCCCCGCTACTCCCTGTTTCCTGCTCCATGTTTGTGTTTTTCTTGCCAATAGAAAATGAGGATGACGGGGACAACGAGATAAGACTGTTAATTAAACTTTGCGACTTTGTCCTTTTCTGAGGAGAACTTTTTTTCAATTGGCTTTGCTCAGCGCTGCTTTCTCCTCCAGAGACTATTTTCTTTCCCCCTTCATTATTTTTCCCCTTGTTTATTACGTCATAGTCATCATAATAATGAGTCAAGTTCTTCTTCACAGGAGAAATATCAATGGACGTTTCACTCACTTCCAACTCTGCAAGCTCGCGATCCTTTTCCCTGAAGGTGGTAGTGGTACTTTCTCTAGGTGGTGAGGATAATGGGAGAGGTGGGGGAGGTGGTGTGCAAGTCACACTGCTGCTTGCTGTCGTGTTCCCACTTGATCCTCCACTGCTTAATCTTTGTCGTCGCCCGGTTTTTGGGGTGCGTACTCGTGGCTCGTTCGCAAAAGTAATAATCTCTTGGTTTTCTTGTGTACCAGTGCCACCAACACCACCACCGCTACTGCTTCTTCGTACTTTTGATGGCTCTGTTCACATATTATGTATATACCCAATTAATACTGATAATAAAGTGAAAGTAAAAAAAGAACAGTAGCGCAGAGAAGAGAGATCAGGACAAACTTTTAAAGGGAAAGTTTTTTGGAACAAAGTTTTGTTTTTAGTCAAGTCAGGATTATGATTTGTGACCAGGCAAATACACAGGGGTCACGTATCTAAAAAAAAGTAGTTGTCTTGCTGCTTTTGTCTATGGTGAAAATTAAACGAAACTTTTCCCAACAAACCACTTCTATTCGAGTCCAGGATTATTCTTCTAGGACGCTTTGGAGACTTGACACGTGTAATTTTGAGTTGTAGAAATTTACATGGATTGATACACACAAGCTTATAAAATGTATTGTCAGAAACACTGAAAAAGAATTTTTCTTTTCAGAACCATTATGCAAATTGGTTCTCAAGAAGACGCTCACGCACACATAGCAGCTGGGTGGTATTCACGTAATGTGGGTTTATATGTAATAATAGCTGACAAAAAAGTAACAATGTATTCTTGCGTGGTATTATTCACGCACGGCTTGTCTGGATGGAAGGAAGATGAGAAAGGCGGAGAAGATTAGTTGGAGCGAGAAAAATAGAGTGAGACTGACAAGAAGTAACGAAGACAGGACACAAACTGCCAAGAGTCCAGTCAACTCAGCAAATTCTTCACTCTCCGTCCGAGAAACAATACAAACTGGTCATGATAAGCATTTTAATATAAAACAGAATACAGGTGTATATGTGTATGCATAGTTTTTTCAAATATAAACGGGTTTATCATCTTGTTATCATGCATGTGAAGATATTTGAAAATGCTCATGCATAATATAGTCGTAATAATATCACTGACAACAGCAGTGAACAGAAGAGGAAAGTATACATATTTGCATTTAGGTGCTAGTAGCCGTAACCACTTTGTCCAGCAGTTCACTGTGGAAAAAACTGTACATGTTGCGTTTTTGCTTGCTGCATGCATAAGATAATGGTACAAGTCCGGTTCATCCAGACAACCAATCAGAAAAAAAAGTCTGAATGGGAAAAACGAATTTTGTCTGCTTATTTTTTATTGCTTGCGTGGAGAAGATGTGATGTGAACAAAAAATGTAATCTACGCTTGGCACACCTGCTTGTTCTTTATGGTCGCACTGCCATAAATAAGAATTAACCTTTTTATGTATACCAGCAAACCAGGCTCATCTCGAGCACCTCACATTGCCGAAGTGCAGTGCACATTTTCACAAGACCAAATCACAAAAATATCCATAAAAATACATAATTGATTGCATCAGGTATTTAAGTAGTAGCAACTTCAGTGAATTCTTTTTTGCTACACAAGCGTCATGTGATACGATACGATGCGATTCGCTGGACTGTCTGCACAGAGCAGAGGCACAAAAGCCATTTGTATTATTACGCCACGTTGATTAAACGACAACCAAGTTGCCTACCCATATCACATATGCACGCACATATTATTATCTATCTGGATAAATCAAGTGGAAATACTCTTATTCTACTTGAATGGATTCTCTTGAAAAAACTCAAGTGCCGTCGCTACCTCTTCTCGATCCATCTTCTTTTACCCAATTTAAATCTGTATGCTGCCCTGCATGTTCCATTTAAGCTTGTCATTTTTCCAAAACTCAAACCTTTCTTTTCAAATACACTTTTCCAAAAATAGGATAAATGTTAGTAGTATCAATAGTATCAAAGGTTGTTGTATGGTTATGATAAGGATTGTACCTGAGTTTGATAAGAAAACGTTTAAAAAATCAAACAAGTACTAACGTAACATCTTCACTCCAATATTTCAATACAATTTGTCTTGCGGTGGTTACTTGCTTGCGTTGTTGGTTTCTTTTTTGAGCTGTTGTTGTTCGTAATGGCGTGGCTATTTACCAAATTTACAATTTGACTGCAGGTCTGAATTGAAGGCTCAAAATCATAATTTAGGCTCAATTTCAGACGCCGAGTTTGAATTTGAAGTCAGATTTAACATTTAAAATACACCGCGGCCGAAAAAAGCGGGAAAGATCAAATTTTAGAATTTAGGGACGAAAATCATATACAAGGTGTATTTGGAGGCACATACTCCGATTTTTAAGTTAGTTTTAACATTTTAAATACTACGCTGCAGAAAAGGCTGGAAAGTTTAAAAAATTTAAAATTTGAGACGAAACACATACAAATATAATGTTTGCGTGTCTGTCCGTCGTTCGTTCGTACTTAATGCAAGCTATTCGATACCGATTTTGTTGGGCAATCATCGTATACGTTATTACGAAGCTGAAAAGCGAAGCTCAGCGAGTATTGACTTTAGCCCGTTTGTCCGTCTGTCTGTCTGTCCGTCCGTCTGTGAACACGATAACTCAAGAACGCGTTTTGTCAGCAACATTGTTAAACAATTTCATTTGTAGCATTGTGTCAGCTTCGTCGTTATGATCGCTATTACAGCGGGTTTATTTTAATAATCATGCACAAATTAGGACAATCTTGCATTTAATACACGATCGGAGTAATTCGTGTAATATTATGTATTCTATGAGAACTTAAAACAATAGTGAATAGTAGGTATGTATATTGAGATGTTGAATTAGATTCTGAGAACCGATTTAAGTTTTGCCTCTCCCATCCCAGTGGGGAAGCCCAAGTCAGGGTTATCAGATTTAAATTTGGAACTTGGGTAATTTTGGGCGCTGGATTTATAATCCTGTCCAGATTTAAATTCTGAACTTTCTTACATTTAGGAGAGCTCCAAATCCGCATTAGCAGGATGAAATTCGGAATAAGGAGTAATGTGAAATGCCAAGCTTGAATCTGCGGTCAGATTTGAGTTTTGATTTTTAACTGTCCTCACTTATAAACTTACTTAGAAAGAACTTAGAAAATATAATACGATTACACGGAATTTTAAAAATGGCATTCATAAGTGTTAAAGCCAGTCGAAACAGCTACAGTATCTAGATGTCGTTGAATTTACTTTCAACGAAACGGGCTTCTAGTGTATTACATGTTACAAGTATAAAAAACCACTTGTGTTTTGTTCTTCAAAAATATTTTACGGAAAAAATGAGCATTTTTTTCCTTTCACCTTTTCTTTGCCACAGATTATCGCAATGGTATCTCGAGTCATGTAACTTCACTATCACATGTACAATAGCACATTTAGCAAAACTATTGTATTCAAACCTGTTCATCATACAAATCCCATTTGGCATGAATTGACTAATAGTCATGTGAGAAAAATTGACAGTGGACACCAGGACAAAAAAAATGACCATCCCTTTTTTTCTTCATCCAAACCAAAATAATCCCATGATACACCGTAAAAAAGGTTTTTGTATTTTTTTTTGTTACTAGTAAAGTTGTGTAGCAAGTTTACATAAAACAAACAAAGAAACCTTGTCATGTCATTTATATAAGACCTCTTTCAAATTCAACCAGTTTTCTTATTTATCTATTATGTATATGCAATTATGCTTATAGTTTTATCATGATCATGTCCATGTCACGCAACGCATACCTTTCAAAATTTTATCCCTTCAGCTCCTTTTTTCCAGGTGCACCGCTGTCTGTCAGTCAACTTTTCATATTTTGATTACCACTTTCATAAATTTTACCTTGCTAACATATTTTTTTATGAGAAAAGCAAATAAACCTTTGGGAGAAGACTATCATAATCATCCTGATCCTCTCTTCTTCATGATAAAGTTATCAATCAAAGTTAAGGTAGTATTTCTATGGATTATTGTCGTATGACACAACATACCCAAGTCTTTCGACGATGAAGACAAGGACGGCATTGTTCCCCCGGAAGTTTTATAAAAAATGACTGGCTCCTTTTTACTACCACCACCTGAGTTTCTGCGGCTGCTGCTGATGTTCACGTCTTCTTTATTTGCTCCTCGACCATCTGGTGCTGCCGTGAGTTTACTGCTACTTCCCCGGAGAATCGTTTTACCCATTAAGCTTTTCACAAGGGACATTCGTTTGGCTTTAGTTGGCCTCTCTTTCTCCGCCACCACCACTACATCCGCACTTGCATGCTGTCGCGTATTCTTGAAATGAACCTCGAAACTGCTTTCAGGCTCTGTGTCTTGCTGCTCCTCATGTTGGATTTCAACAAATTCATGCGAATCGGTGGCGGTGTTGCTGGTAACGGTTTCAGATTTCTTTTCTTTATTACCTTTCGACCTGCTCATAAAGCGGAAAGGGGATTTACTTCCGGAAGACGATGATGTTGGTGTACCTTTGCGTTTGGCCAGCTGCTGCTCAACTTCTGGATCTGCTGGATCCACAACTGCCAACGTCAAATCCAAATTATCTTCGGTGGATACAGCATGCTGACGTGAATAAGAAACAGCTCCGCAGGGAACCCGGGAGCAGGCTTCAGAATCTGAGATAACCAAAGTGGAAGTAGACTTTGACCTACCTCCGCCACCACCACCACTTGCATAACAACTACCATTGGTACTATTTCCACTGCTACTTCCTCCTCCCGTGTGCAGGGAAAGTGTAGAAGCAAATTTCTTCCGGGCTTTCTCCAATCTCGACTTTTTAATCACCACCGGGGTGTTTGGGGCAGAGACGTTGCCATCGCCAAATGGACCGCTGCTTAACTTTTCTTTGCTTGTACAACTTTTCAAACCCGTTTTCCCTGCTGACGAGAATGATGATGATGCAGGGCCAATTTTCGATAATGAGCCGGGAAGCAAGTTTCTTGCTGCTTTGAATGAGTTCCTGAGTGCTTTCTTGGCAGATTTCAAGCCTGATGAGGAGGACTGTAAGGGCTTCTCAGTTTCCTCTCTCATATTCGTCTGTTGTTGCTGCGCTGCGTTTTCTTCACAAATCCTTTGTTTTCGGGGTGATCTGGGAAGCGAATTTGTAGACGGGTTTTCTCCAAAATCTGGAATGCTTGGCCTTGAAGATCCCTCTTTTTTGAAGAGACGAAAGGAATTTGAATTATTTTTTATTCGACCCCGCAAATTTCCCATCATTCCACCACCACCTGTGGTAGTTGTGGGCGTTGAGTCAAGTGCCGAGCTGCTATTGGTACAATTTGCATGTCTTCTTCGTAGAGGAGAAATTTGTTGGGAATACAATTTTGTGCTGCCCTCACTGTGTTCCCCTCCTCCAGTTCCCGATAAAAATCCACTGTCTGGTGTGGCTGCTGCTGCTGCTGAACTTCCAGCTGGTCTTAATGGGGTAGAGGAGTCCACAACAAATGGAGATCTCATCTTTGAGGGTAGCGTATTAAATTTTTTACTGCTGCTGCCACCAAAGCGCCAGGGGCTTTTAGTTTGATGATTATTACTGCTCCGGTGGTTATCCATACTTTCTTCGGATACTCCTCGTAAAGATAAAGTAGACCGGAAAAGTTTGCTACTCTTTTTGAAAAGTGAGAGAGAAGAGGATGCTTTTGATGGTGGTGGTGTGGTTGGTGTTGAAGGTGATGAAGGCGAAGTAATAAAATGACGCTCTTTAACTTTCGGTGCGGGTATACCCGTATGGTAGAATAAAGACGCACCCCAGAGGAAACTAGAACTTGTGTCAAGATCAACTGCAGAAGTTGAGCGAGAAAATTTATTGTTGCCACTTCCACCTGGGCTGGTGTTGGTGGTAGGGGTAACAGCTTTGGTGATAGTTTCAACACCACCGCCGCCACTACTACTGCTATTTCTACCGGAAGTAGTGTCACTGGAGCCACTAGAGCTACTCTTCCCAACGCCACTATCCTTATCAGAGCCGTTGCAACTTTTTGAATCCTCTTCTATTTCTGCCAAGAAGACGTGCTCTTGCTCTTCCACATCAGCCAAAGACGCAGAAGAAGATGGAGTTATGCTGCCACCAGCACCATTATTATCACCACCACCACTGCTCTCATTACAATCCTCTTCGCAATTATTTCCCTGCTTTTTTACCTCATTTTCACAAATTGACGAGGCATTTACTTCGATGACCAAAGTGTTTGCTGCGTTCTCTTCATGCGAGATTGCAAACTTGTTTGTTGGAGTAGCAGCCATAATGATGGTGATTTCGTTGGTAAAGTATTGTTATTAGAGTGACATGCGAGGACAGAGAGGAGAAACGAAAACCTCAAAAAAGCAGATCGGATTATATGGGAACAATATTGGATTACACTGACAACGAAGCAAAGTTATGCTCTGCTTTTGAAGGGCTTGAATATTTATTCACGTGTGTTTCACTCAACGAAACGAGCATGTCTTACATGACAATATTTTGTGTTTTCTTGAAAAAAATGGGGTGATCTGTTTATGCCACACAGGGAAAAAAATATATAGATGGCTTTTGAAACTTAATATTTTACACTTTGTTTTCTACACTCAACAACCACATTATATCAAATTGCTTTGTGTTGTGTTCTATGTTTTTTCTGCACTTCGATCGAATACCAAAAAAATATCAATGCAACTTGCAGTCTGATGATCACAGTGACATTTGATTTGATGGGAACTGACAAAAGCCACAGAATAATAAATTGTTTCTATGAATTTATTCACAAACTGTTATACATATTGAAACTAATACACTTGTTGGTTAGCTTTGTATATGTCTATGCAAATATTCTAAATCAAGTACATGTTTTTTATAACACAGAAACCGCAACACGTATCCAATTTAATAATATCGACAAGACTGACATGGACATGACATGTCATGCTATTTATAATGCAGCACCCACAAATCAAGTGTGCTCGAAAGATTTGATAAATATCTCATGGGCACTACGTTTTCTATTTGTAAATTATAGAAAGGCGGGTCAAAATAGACTTTAATTACTATTTGCCTGGAATGCCTACTATAATTAAGTCTACTATGGCAACGAAATAATTTTAAAATAATTCAATTAACTAATCAAGTTGGTAATACTGAATTAACCCTGTATTTTCTGTACTGGCCACCATGTTTCAGTGGAAAGCGTCGTCGGTTGAAAATGATTATCTCTCTGCCATTCTTACTGTTTTGCACTCTTCTCCGTCTTTGTTGCAAAACAATACTCTTGTTTGTTGTTATGCTTGTCTTTCATTTACCCTCCATGTTTTTTATTCTTTGCATCTGTTCTTGCTGCTCTACATCTACCTCTATCTTTATCGGTAACTATTTTCTACAATTATACGGTTACCTCTGAACAGTAATAAGATAACATGTGTGAAAAATTACAGCCCTCGCTCTTCATATTAAACTTGAGGAACAAAGGCATAAAGCCAGCATGGATGGTGGACGAGTGCATTAATTGTATATTGCACATTTGCCATCTGTTTATACGCAAACGCAAAATACATGCATATTGTGTGCATTATAGCGCTAGCACACCTCTCATTGTTCCATGTTTTTTGCAACTATTGCTTCTTGAATTAAAAAGTTACTTCTGTTCTCTTCTACCGATTATCTTCATAAAGCCTTTCCTTGTCATCTGCACCATGAACCAACCACGACAGCGACTTTTTATGATTATGTAACGTACCTGATACATGCCACTCCATAAAAAACCACAAACAAACATCATATTTTTGCCTATTGGCACTAACATGGCATTTCATAAGTATGGCAAGTCAAGTATTTTATACCATGCTATTTCATTGTTGCAAAAAAACAATGTTCGTTTGTACAAATTCCCATTAAAACAGGGTGTACCTAAACAGAGACTATAATCTTGATATATACATAACATTCGTAATCTCCGGTGCCAGAAATATCTCCATAACTACAGGAGAATAACGATAACAAGTTTATTTTTGAAATCCGACTACTAGACTAGATCCTTCTACCACCGCAAACATAATTGCTATTTTTTTTATACGTAATCCAATAATAGTTAGCTGCCTAATAAACCTGTTAACGCCCTCTGATTCTAAATTACAAGCCTCGTGCGAAGGACGACCAAGGGTGACTGGTGACTCTATTTTAGATGAGGTGGAGATTAACTAGAAGAATTTGATTTTTTTTAAACCTGATTTGAAATTGCATAAAATGTTGATGAATTTTTATTTGTGATGATGGAATGTTCTAAGGAAAAAAATTGACCACAAGAATGTAGATTCCAAAGTAGAATATGAAACCGTGATACATAAAATCATCGACAAGGAAGATAATGTGTCACGACGATGAATAATCTGGTGAATTCACATGCCAAATTAAGTCAAAAGTTGTCCAAAGGCTTTCGGTCGATGAGGTTTAAAATGAAATGAATATAACGACATACGTAACATGTTGTTGCGTAATGCGTAAACCAGTTATTATGTAGTGCCGTGGATACTTTCAAACTTAAGCCAGAAAGAAGAGACACACACTCCATTCCATTATATCATTAGAGATCATCTCAAAGTCAAAGGGAAACATTAGGAGACAAGCGAAATAGTGGCATTGCATGTCGTTAATTTGAGTGTATATAAATATAAATACGGTACCTACTATGCATCATTATTAAATTTTATGTTGTTTATTTTGTTAGAGCTCTACCCATACAAAATGTAAAATGGGCTATTTCTTTGATTAATATGCGTTGGCTTGATATAAAAAGGAAGTTTGCTATGGCTGTTGTGTGAGAACGGAAATGGAATATGAAGATGTAAACTGCGATAGTGATTTACTGTGATTTTCTTCTTGAGAATTATTGTGAGTTATGTAAGAGAAGTAATGTAAGTTGTTTTTGGAATTACCAACAAAACAAAATGCTTAGAATTGTCATATTCAATTCATTTACTTTTATACACAGCAAATAGAACAATATACAGCTAACTTTCAAAATAGATTGCTGCGAAACATGCCAACTTTGTGTATACTACACAGACCAGCTTAGTATAACTATAAGTATACTTATGTGCGTACTAAAAGAAAGTTTGAGAGGAAAAAGGAAATTCACAGTCAAAAGACAAAAGCATTTCTTGAGACTCAAACTTATATGGCAGCGTACAAGAATAGTTCTTTAACAGTTTCAAAATTAATGACTTTATATAAAAGCTAGCCATAAAATAGGAAAAGATAAGCTACATGAATAATTTACGCCAATAAAAATTCTAGACATTATTTTTTCCTTTCAATATCACTTCAATATACAATCATGCTCAAACAAAAAAATGTCACTTGTTTCATGTTTATTAATGGGCAAGTTACTCAAAATACGTTACTAAAGTGTGGGGCCATTTTATTTTAACAAGACAACCAAGTCATCTTTATGTCCCAAGACATTGCAGAGATAGTTCTTCATCTTCCAGCAGCCAATCCTGACATCTGATTGATTTACAAAACACTGCCCATTCCATTTAGCCATACATGAATAGATAAGTAGTAAAAATGGGAAAGGAATCCATAGCAATTTTTTCGTCCAATAAATAAGCTCAGTCATCCACTCACGCATAAAATGTCTAAATATTTTTCTCGCTTGCCAATCTACATGTCCAGTCTATTTCGTTGTCTACTTTTGCATCCCAAAAAAATGCATTCTACAGGCTTCTCACTCAGCCGATTCATTTTTCCTTCTGCTTGTTTACTGGACTGTGTAATAATTTGTCTCTTCACAGGTTTCTTTTGCCCCTCTGTATGAAGATTAAACCTCATGTCTTCGTTCATTTATAGCAAGTATCAAGCAAAAACGTAAATCCGATAACCTGTAACTGATTTAATCTGAAAAGTCCTTAATTTTCCATCGTCTTCCAAAACAAGCCCAGTGTCAAAAGGACAATGAACATTTGTATTTTTTTAAATGAACTAAAGTATATCTAGCGGGTACGTAGATAGCGTGTCTTTCTGCTGCATAAATAACGATCGGATGGTCAAGTAAAAACTCTTTGGAATACACAAAATTATCTGCCTATGCACATCATCGTTTTATTTTCATAAAAGGACAGATAAGATGGAGCTGACAAAGTTGTTAAAGGTGACGGATAGCTTAATAAAAAAAGCACATTTACGCATTCCCCGTAGCATGAAAAGTATTTTCATGGAAACTTTGTTGAAGACTCATAAATGCTTCTTGCCAGAAAGTCAACAAAAAAGTTTTGAGCATAAAACCAAACTTTTTATATGGTTGTCAATGTAACTTACTCGACTGGATGATAACTTGCCGCATCTCACTCAATATAACTGAATTGCAATTGAAGCAGAGCTATTTTTACATTTAATTCTAAACGTATTCAAATCGCTACCGGCATTATGAAATTAATGCCCACTTAATTATTCATAGTTTCATTAAAAAATATACGTTTTCCACAATGTGACACCATCCCGTCCTTTCATCTTTCATTATCGAATCATCATCTTCACAGCTCATATCACCATTATTTCATTCACATGCCTGTCTAAAGAACTGACAAATCAACTCGTTAACGCAAGACTTTCCAAAAAAAATTGCTTCCAATACGGGTATATGAATGTATGTAGTACTCCTTAATTCCAATTACACCACATAATATACAACTTAGGCATTTAGTTGTTTTGGACAAAAGCCAGAATAATACTAAATATATCAGTACGCCATTTTTTGATAAACTCATTTTGTCATGTCGTGAAGAATTATTTTTTTGTGCTGTAATGCAATGGAACGATGTTGAAGAACCTGTCCCCTTTAATTTAGTCACCAAGTTAAGTAATGTGTCATCATAAAAATGCGTTTTGATTAATGGAATGACAAAGATAACTTCAGTCTGCTGAATGCAATAAATTGATAAGTTATGAAACTATAAAAGTAGTAATTCAATTGATTTATACTAATGGAATCATAATCCGTTGGTAACGTAATAAAATGAATGTGGATGGAAGGCACTCGGCATTCATTTCAATGCACAAAGGGTTTAAGCTTGCAAAGAAGTTGTAGCAGCAAAAAAAACTCTTCTCTTAGCTTTTATTGACTTTTTTCTCTGATGACAAAGGAGACAAGACAAAAGGCCTTCCGCCTTCCCCCAACCCAACTGAAGCAAACTCTAGAAAGACCAGCAGCAACAGCAGAAAAAACTTTTATTCTAGAGAGATTACTTCTACCGACTGACTAAAAAAAGAAAGGATTAGATTGCTGGAGGGAAAAACAAAGAGAGGAGACTACTGTGTTTGTGAGGAGAACTTGAGATTGAGTCTGTTAAAGAGTCAAGTCTTGTCTGAGAACACGGATTTATAAGCTATCCACACAGATCGCATAATATCACATAAACTATTCAACATTCTCCTCCCTACTTTTTTTTATGTCGTCGTGTCCACATGTCCGTGTGAGTGAGTGGTGGAGTGAGAGAGGATGGGATATTTGAGATGGATTCTCAAAATCCAATATTGACTCCACATGGATCAGTTAAAAAGCAAAAAGAAGATTCGATTTTTTTACATGCATTTCAAATCGGTAGAAAAAATGTCACAAACCATGGAAGCATAGTTACCATGAAAACGAAAGCAAAAACTTATCTCACATTCCGTTAGAGATGAAATTCAATGTTGCTAGTTTTTTACTGAAGAATTAAAGCCAGGGGCTATCTGGATGCACATTGGAATAGGAAATGCCGCATATTTCCATATTTGGAAGCATTGGACCTTTAAGCCATGTCATGACTGATAAAAACTAATTCCTTTTCTACCATATTTCCAATTCCCATCGTCGTCATCCCATCCTCCGCATTAGTTCTCATTTAGCAGCCAAGTAATGGATTTTAATAACATCCTTCTGCATCCCACATACATATTGATAAAGTCCCTGCCCTTCGAAGCAGTACTGGCGGAAGTAAGGCAATATTTTTTTTGTATTTCATCCAGTTGCCTCTTACCAATCCAAATGTTTTATATATAATGCACGTGAGAATGATCTCCTAAAAGTTTTAAAAATTTAGCTTGCTTTGCTGTCTGTATGTACGTTTGTTATATCCTTCTCATCATTTCCTAGCTTATTTTCACTTTTGGAAAAACCTTTTGGGCTGTCTGTATGTAAGTCTCTCGACTGCGGATTAGAATTGGATAGATTGTCGAGTCGCGGATACGGCGGTGTAGAGAATACAGATAATCCCTACTGGGCTGTTTGCAAAAACACACGAGCCTTTAACACTGATATTGATATGATGTGACATTATTACTTTGTTCTGTGCCGCCGGCCCGGGTGTCTTGTCTCCATCTGCAAACATACTGCAGTGAAAGTGTTCAAAGAAATGGTTTACTTGCCACTACACCTTTTTCTCTTCCCAGTCAGTGTACACGCTCGTTTCCCTGTATTCGTTAAAAATTAAAATATTGCTGCTGTCCAAACACTACTCTGCTCTAACTTCCCAACATCCAAGAAACATAACCTACTTACAACAGCGACATTTATGACGAGCTAAACAAAGGGAACGATTCAGTTTGCATGGTTTTGATACAAAAGCAGAAGGTGTACACTGTACGAGTAAAAAATTAATTTGATCAGGATGGATCATGTGTCGTTGAGAATTTAAAATGTAAAGAGAAAGATAAAACATGTTGTTTCTGTAAAATGCTCCATTTCAGGTAAGATTCAAGGGAGAACTATTTTTCTGTACAGATGAATATATGTACCTTACCTAATAAGCTTTCACAGGCAAACAAAGCGTTTTTCTTAAAAAAAGAAAAGAAGAAAGAAATGAAAGTGGAACTGAGCGATGGGGATTCTTAGAATAAAAGCTTACACACACGCGCGCACGTACTTTTACCCGAAAAAATAGGATTTTGTATGGATGATGGAGAAAGCAGCTTGCTTCTCATTCATTTCATGCATTTCTCTACACACACTCATGTTCTAATAATGGTTGTAATGGAAACTAAGGTAACCTTTAGAGAAAAAAGTCAAAGGTAGTCGGTTTGTGTGTCGTTTATAAGCAGGTGCTTACATATTACATACTACAAAGCTTTCTCCCTTCAGTTTTACCATCACTACCATAAAAGTGACTCATAAACATTATTTTATTTCATTTAACATAATTCATACAGTATGATAGTAGGTAGCTACGAAAGCTAAACCAAGTCAGTTTGTTATTCTATGTTATAAAAGTTTGTCTGTCTGTCTTTCAACCAATATATGGAATGCCACTTTATTGTAGAAATGTGAAGATTTTTTAAAAATAATGCGACAGAGCTACTCTCACGTTTTCTCCCGCAGCAGCAGTATGAGATTATAAGCTTATTTCACAATACGAAACAAAAAGGTCAGCTAACTCTTTTCATCGTTTTGTTGAATGGTGAAAGAAATTGTGAAAACAATACGTTACATCACATCACACATCACCCACCCTCTTTGATACTAATGGAAGCTGAGTACATGATGGGATTGGGTTTGGTCATGTAGTCATCCTCCTCTTACTTCCACTTTTACCTAATCTTTTATAAGCACTCTATTTACTGACATGTACATAAGTATGTGTTACATACATTAAATATATACATTACACAGTATCGTCTCATGACAAAAGTCTGTTTTTCAATGGAATTAAAGGCAGAGTCAGCGAAACAGAGAAGAGAACAGAAGGAGAAATATTCAGTGTTTTCTTGAAAGCCATTAAACTAATGAAAAATAATCTCATGTAATTTGAACAAGACAAAAAAATACGCTCCAGAAACGGGTAAACTCAAGGCAATTGGCAACTATGGCAACTATAGCGTGACGAAACAAACGAGAAACGTGCATCGTTTTATCTTGTATACTTATTACTTTCATTCTATTTTCTGCCAACTTTCATTTCAGTTGAAAGGGTTAAGTCGACTAAATAGGATGAGACTGGATGAGACACGAAAACCAGTAAACATTTTGTTAAACAAAGAAAGGAAATTCTATTTTCTCTCTTTGTGGCTTAAAATAAATCTGAAGTGGGATAACTGAGAATATCACAAAAATATAGCCTGTAAGAGTCAATTAACTTAAAATGCTGTCGAAGACGTCACATTTTTTGGCTAGCTATTAATTATTCTTTGTGAATGCGGCATTAATACATGCTTCAATACCCTTCAATTTTCCACCAATATTATTATGCATTGAAGATTTATTTTTTATTATGCATCAATTACCATATTCAGAACTTGTTAGTTTGCATAACATAAAAAAAATCCTTTTATGTAGCTATACATACATTACATTACTGAACAAGTTTCCATTTTTTTTCTATGATGACGGGTTATAAACAATTGTATAATTTATGGTAGCTTGCTGGAATAAGTGGAACATAAATTCCCACCCTGAATTCTGTATTATATAATCATGGTTTCTTTTATGCCAGCGTTTATCTCCACCCACCACCCTTCCATCACTCACTCAATTATAGTAAAAGAAAAAAGAGCAATGAATATTCAGACGAGAGAAGCAGACAAGACGTGATAACATGAGCCCACCGCAACTAGACAGCCCCTACACCCAACATCAACCGAACCGCTAGCCACCAGGTAAACCAACACATCAAAAATATCTCCTCAGGCATTCTGATTTTTTTCTGGAGGAAATCCATTTTTAGATGATATGCCCACTATTTATAATAGTGTGTCTGGTTAAATGTCTTGCGTTAAAAATGAGTGACGTGTTGCTCTTAATAATTCGTCCTAAATGGGTCGGCTGTTTGGTTTAAAAATGTAAATCATATCACATACCTGTGTATATATTTATATTAAAATTAAAATCCTTATCTTATAATACATAGGCAAAAAAACAAGGCATGAGTGAAACAATCTGAGAAATAAAAATCTTTTTTCAATCGTTTGCAGCAGCATCGCATCGCCAAGAATTACTTATTGCATAACAAGCCAGATAGACCAAGATTGAAGATAGATGAAGTAGTCAACTGGAATGGTGTACGTTTTTTAGAATGCAGTATTTTCTTATTACCTTGACATGATCTGTTGAATATTTTATGAAGGAGAATGAGATGGGACTCTTCTTTCTTAAAGCTTGTATGTGAATAAGGTGGCTGCAATAGAAGATTCTCCAGTTTACTTCTTCTCTGCATATGTTTGAGAAGAACACTAACATTGATTAAGTACCTAATTAGTGAAACCATACTTTTAGGAGATATGTCACCCGAAAGCGTATGATAGCTAGTGGGTTGACAAAGTAGAAAAAGAGCTAGTCTTCACTTCATAAACTAGTTGGAAAAGTACAGTGATAATGCTGCACAGCAGTTGGAAGCTAAAGCTGACGCTTTACCTGTAATTAATGAGTATTTATGATATGCATGACACAAACACTTGGAACTTAAAGCGAAAAAATGATATGTACATGTAGTGTATTGTGTATGTACGTATTGTACTATAGGAATTCCTGGGCTTAGGTACTACAAGCGATTCTTCATTATTACGTAAACTGATATCACAGCTCATAATCTACCCATTTGCAGAGCACAAGGAATTGTAAAAAGGGTGGTCATCAGATCAAAGTGTAGATAACAAGGAATACAGTATTTTATCTAAATGAGCAGTTTCCACTGCCAGATGAATTTATTTTAACTTTTCCACGTGTGAAATAAGGCTTATTTTACTTTCTGCACACACTCATTTTCTTCTTTCCAAAATGCCCAGGTAAGAAAATAATGTTTTGAATCAAAAGTTTCTAGATTAATTTTAGTTGTCATTAATTGTTATGATTTCCTGGGTTCTTTTTCAGCAAAACGATTTTCAAACTGCGCGACGCCATTGCTGAAAGAGACGCTGCTGGCGTTCTCTCAATCTACAGCCCATTCATAAGCGAGACCTTGACCTCATTTGAATTTGACGTTCCAACGGAAGTGGAAATAAAACGGAGAATTAACGCAACTCAGCAACATTTTCCATGGCTGATTTGTGAGGCAGTAAATGTGAATGGGATTGAAGGGAACGACGTAATCGCTGGCTATGCATACGGATCCAAGCATCGAGATCGTGAGGGTTATCAATGGGTTTCAGAGGTGGGCATTTACTTGTCTCCCGCATTCCGAGGTCAAGGAGCTGGCAAAATTTTGTATAATAAATTGTGCGAAATTTTAGCAAAGCAGGGCTATTTTATTGCATTGGCAATCATTGCGGGAGATAATCAAGGAAGTATAGAGTTTCATAAAAGCTTAGGATTCCACTTTGTTGGAGAGTGGAAAAATTATGGGAATAAGTTTGGCAAGTGGTGCGATGTCACTTGGTACTCGAAGCAATTGCAAAAGTTTGAGGAAAATCCTGACAAGCCAAAAGCGTACGAAGAAGTAAAGCATTTGATCTCCCTCGAAATATAGTAAAACAAAAATGTGTAATGATTGTGCAACTAAATTATATAAATTGTCCATTTATAATCAAATGAAATTATTAATAGAAAGCTAAAAGCTAGCCCAATTAATAGCGAATAAAGTTTTGAAATGACATAAAACTAATCAAGTTAGTTTGCAAAGCAATTTAGTTGACTGATTATGCATTTTACATTCATTTAATTTAATTTACTTACCGCTGGCGCAGCCATGTTTATCAAATGCTACTGGACACAGGGCAGTATTATACGAAGGTCACTTCCTTTCTGGTCACTATTATCGATGATCCAGAAATAACAATGTTTTTTTTAAACTGGAATGCAATGTAGTGTACGCAATGACAATTTATCTGATAAAGGCAACAGTTCGTGGTCCTCCTATAATTTGTATAAATGGCACCCAAAATTAATTTAAGAATAAATAATGTTTAAAACACCGTCCACACCAGAAAATTGTTACTAAAAAAAGTTATGATAAACTTATCAACTTTTTCCAGAATATTTTTTTGCACGTTTCACTCAACTGAACTGAATTGAGAAGGAAGCTCTCTCTTTGTGCCTTATGACTTGTTCTTTATCCAAAGGAAATTCCAGCAGCAGCATCAGCAGCCACAGTAGCAGATATATTTCTTTTTGGCTTTACTCCAGAAGACTGTTCACACAAAAATGTGACAGTTTTACAAGACATGAATCACGCAATGGGACACATAAGATATTACGAATGAACTGAACACACCTCTCTTCCAAAACATCAGTCAGACCAAACCCATACAACCATAAAAATAAAACTGATTTGTACTTTTTAAATCCTTCCACCAACCTACATAATAAAATGTATAATCTCTTTGTTGTTTGGTGGTGGTGACAGATTAGCTATTTTATTGAATGTACACTTACTGACGTGACATACAAGAAGAAGAAAAAAGTGTTCTAATCTGATTTCAATTTTGCACCGTTTGTTTCACCGTTCGTTGGCTGTTGAAACTTGATACGTACTTTTTCCACACTACTTATTAAGCTTCTCAATCGGTTTAGTTGTTCTTGGAAGCGGCTGTTATGTGGCTTTGCCATACGAAAATCAAGTGCTTACAACATGTACGTATTTTTTTCACTATATTTTTTATATCAAGCATAAAATGTAAATTATTATTTTTCTTATGAACTTATTGTATGACTGCGGACACAAATTTGTTCATGAGAATAACAAAAAAGTATTGTACCCAGGTAGGCAGAATGAGCTACGTAAAGCTGCTCTGCTAGTCAAGTCGGTATATCTGCTGTATAACAAGTTAATAAAAATCAAATAATAGATCCAATCCGTTCACTTTAGTTTAGTTGATGATGATGCAGCCTGTATTCTTATTCTTCTCACAAAGTTGTTTTGTTGTCATTTGCTTGGCCATGAAGCATGTAAAAGTACTACACGGTTAAGTTACTGTTGATGCTGCTGCTCCTCTAGATGTCCACCATGACGATGATTATCATGACCAACGACCAACCATGTTCTCTGGTGTCTCGCATAAAAAACAAAGAGACAAGAGACACAGAAGAATGGATGATGAGTTTAATAATGTGTGTGTTAATAATGATGTTGATAATAAAAATGCCGTGTGCAGTACAGTGGTTTCGGTTTGGGATGGCTTGCAACTTGCAATGGTGACCTCTTGATTAGTACTTCATTACAATAATAGCTGATGAAGAATGGAGTGGAGACATCTCTCCAGCCAGTAATGTAGCTGTGTTGTCACTTGTCTCTGGCGTATTATAACTTAAAGCCTGCATCTTTTCAGTTGTTTAAATTGATGCATGAACATTGAATTGCACACACTGCACCATGATTGATACGCTCAACTTTTCATTTCAACAAAATTTGTTTAAAAATGGCAAATCTCAATTTGAAGTGTTTCAAGTAGTGAGCCCCATTTTGTCCCGTGATTTGTTATCTATTTTCGATATGGTTTTTTTGTTATCATATCGTTTATCAGATTAACAGTGTCATTCCAATTTTCGCCTTTTATCACACTTTTTTTATAGACAAGTGGTTTTTGGTGAGGTGAGATGATGTGTTAACATGCGGCACATTAAATAGTAAATGTGTCAATTAAATACATGATGACACATGAATGCATGACTGCTGTGCTGGGCAATGATGCGATAATGAGTCAATGACAATGTGTCTGGAAAGATGATGATGAAAATGTTGTGTTGTCACGTGAAAATTACTCAATTCTGCTTCGTTGTCACTTGTTTTCTACATCATTCAATCTTGTTTGTCTTTCTATTTGGAAATGCACTTTGTTGTTAGATCGCGTGTAAATTGTTTAGTAGGAATGCGGTGAAGGAATCTGGAGAATTAGACTAGACCAACTATCACTCATGCAAAAAAATGTCAGTTGTTAGAAACATTGCGACTATAAATTTACACACTAACGGAATGTGTACACATATATCTAACAATTGTTTATGTATCAACTAACTACACAGGTAAACACGAAAATAAAAAAAATCTACCTGGTTTTCTACTACGAAACCACCAAGTCTCCTTCTGTCTCTCTATCTCTTTATTTCACTCATCTCATCTGGCCTGCTCGACTCCCTATTATTCTTTTTACTTCTATTCTTTCCACTAACAACTGAGAAGAGACCTTTTTTACAATGTGGATGAAGACATGGATATATGATAGAGATGCAGTGGTTGTTACAGGCTGCTGTGTTTAATGCTGGAAAAAAATGCATTAGATTTGCGAGAAAAGAAGTTTTGTGAGAATTTTCCTCCAAATATTTAGGTAGATTTTTGGTTGGTGTTGGTGTCTGTCCCGGCTGCTGTTTCTTGCTTGACTGATCTATCTACATGTTCTCTTCTCTCCGTTTCTTCATGCTCATTTCCCTTTTTCTCTCAATTCTCATCTTTTTCACACAGAGCAGTGAGCAGAGAGGGACTTGCTACCTGACTTACAAGTCTGATCTGATGAACTAAAGTCCGGGTATGGATTCCACAATCCACACTATGGAAGCTATTGCAAAACTAGCAAGAGATGTTACTCAATACCAAAACTTCCTTTTTTTTGTTCATCAAGCTTACATGAAGCGTTCTTTTATTTTTTCAACTTGGTGAACATACACAAATATAGGTAATTCATGTCAGTGGTAAGCGAAGGCAGTTTAATGCTGTGTATTTTTCATGGATCGAAGATCATATAACTTCAGATAAGCATTTATATCGGTATAACATTTTTTGGTATGATTAATTAACAACGGTTTTCATTCAAGTTAAAAATAAATAAGTAACTAGCGAGAATAAGAAACTGATTATTTAAAAAATAAAAATTGGTTACGGCACTATATTTCAGTATGGAACGTGTTTCGCTCAATTTGTAAGTATCGGAATGTATTTGGTGCTATATGGGTAACTGTAAATCCGACCATAACGTAACAAAAAAATTTGGTGAAGAGCTCGGTAATAATGCCTGGTTTAATGCTGTCGTGTTGCTGGAGCTGAAGACGGGCTTGGATAAAAACTGTTAGCTTTTTGGACACCGTTTTCGAAAGGACTACAAGAAAAAGTCCCAGAATCTGCCGAACCAGTGCCCACATTACCATTGTTGCGGTGGGCCACATAACAATATATGGCTGACTGTCTGGAGGTGGTCCTGGTCCTCTGATTATTCCCAACTGGTAATTCATCCAACATCCTTTAGAAAAAACCGCAGATCTTTATTGAAACATGTCTTGCAAGTTGCAAATTTCACAGTACAACAGATAACCATCTTCTTCACTAACTAAGTGAGTCGGTGAATAATATAATTATCATACCTAGATTCATGCCTATGGCACTTCCAAGAATTACAAAAGTATCCCCACGCGCTGGTGTGTATCGGTCGCCGGAGGGATAACAAAGGCAAAGGAATATGCCTGAGGCGACGAGAGAGAATCCGCCAAATTCGTGAGTGAGAAAAAACCCGTCAAGGTTGTCAACCAGCGGAATCACAATTGGTAGTAGGAACGCTACTAAGGACAGGCCAGCGATGATGTCGAGTACAGAGTGCATTCCAAGGTACAAGCGACTCAGGCAGACGATCGTGCAGATACAGATGGCGATGGTGATCCCGATTCCAACAGAATACTAAACAAAAGTTTTTTTTAGCTTAAATAACTAATGCAAAATGCATATTCAGTTATTACATTGAGTTTAAATGCGACGTTAAATTTACCACGTATCTGGATGCAGTGAAAAAGAGAATGGTTGCAGGAACCGCTGCTCCCACCTATTCATGTGAACAAATCACAATTAACATTTCAAAAAACAAAGGTTATGTGATATCATAATGCTGATAATACGTCTAAAAATATGATACTCACTATAGCATGTGTACTAGGCATTCCATACTCCAGTTCCCATTTCCTTTCCATTTTAACCACAGGAGGAGAGCAAGGGCGAGGCCAACGAATGATGTCCTTTAAGCTTTGACCTAAAACAATAAATAAATCAGACAATCAGCTGACTATTCTAAAATTGTGACACGTTTGAAATTGCAATTACGAAGTTAATTAATTCTTTTCAGACTTACCAATATACATACAAATGCCCCACACAGCGACAACCCGTCTCCCGACGAACCCATCGACGTTAAAGAACCAAAATGTGAAGAAGACGGAATAGAATGCCTCGTCCCCCAAAGACGTCCCAAACAACATTAGCCAATGTAGCCATTTTCTCTCAATTTTAATTTTCTGTTTGTCTTTTCTACTGCTACTATCACATTCCTTTGCCTGGTCCCCCTCACTATCTTCTAAACTACTAGAAACACCACAAAACTTCTGAAAACTTGCAACAGGGTAAGGCCCCTTCAAATAATCGATGACCTTCCCCAGCATCATTTCCTTGTCGGCCATTTCTTCGAGTGTAAAAATTAAAAGAAAAGAGCTTCCTCAAAAAAAATTGTGTACAAAGCTTGCTGCTTATTTCATCCCACTACTGAACTAAATGAAGCTTTGTTAACTTTGATGACCACTAAAAATGATAACAGATGATAATTTTGTCAATGGTCTGGTCAGTATTATCACCTTCTCCGGCAAGTCTGATGGACTGAATACATTGCGGCAGAGTGGTAAAATTCGGCGGAATTTAATGACTAGCTATATTTGCGTGGGTGGATGTGGATGAGTCGGATGACGGGTCTCTTGTGATCACCACCATCGGTCCACTACTGTCCACTGATTAACTAAATATAAATATCGAAAACATTTATCGATTTATCTAAACATTGTTTCTGCCATTTGATCTGTCTTCCTTGAAGATTTCACTCAAACTAAACTAACTCAAAACTTAATTACCTACCTACCATTTACCATCAACGAGACCACACCACGGCCAAATATATCACGAAAGACCAGTAAAACATGCTTGCCTGCTACATTTAACAACACACACAGAGGCCATCAGACCAGACATGCAGGCAGTCTAACAACTCTAACTCTAACATGCAGAGGAATGTATAAAGAAAGTGGTTCAGTAGGAAAACCTCTATTCTCACTGATGCTCAATGCTCACATCAAACAACAATACGTTAGCGTACAAAATGCAAGTACAAACTCTAACTCTATCATATCATCATCAACTCATCTTCACTCAGCTATCATTTTTTATCCTTCACATTTTCTAACCATAGTACCAATTACCATTACCCATCCCATACTCTGCAATAATTGATGAATCAAAATAATAGTCAACAATGTTTGAATGTTTGTAAGTAAATTATAAATTGCAACTCAAAAGTGCAAGTTTTTATAACATTAGTAAGTAGCATGAACCATCATATCAGTAGTACCGTGATGTGCAAGGCAAAAGTTCGCGAGCGAAAAATTCGCAGAATAAAAATGAATGGTGAATTGGTGGTGATGATGATTTTGATGATGAATCATGCATGATTTCATAGAATTCGACATAAAATCTAAATTGCAAAAAAAGTGTTTACTGTTTTTTTTGCTAGGAAATTTGCAGGAAGTATTGATTTAATTACAAATAATTGATTTCTTATTACTTTTGTCTCATATCTCCCCAATAATGTGTCAATGTGTAAAATGCGATGGCTTGAAATGTTGAACTTGTAATGGACAATACCCTACCACCAGAGAAAAAGCAAGTTGTTTATTGCGAAAATATATGCAAAAGTTTATATTTTTATTTGGTAGCAGTGTACGTACATATCAGTTTCGTTGATAAATCACGTGCAGTGGCAGTAGCAAACAGCAAATCTCAGCTCGTATAAGTATATCGTTAATTTATGAAAAAGTCTTATATGGAATTCCCAAAACTTTGAACTTCTGAAATTTTACTCTTTTGTAAAAATAATTATTACTTTTCGCATCAAACAAATTAAAAAAATATTACCTTGCGCCTTGTAAGGCAGCGTGTTAATAGTTGAAGATCACATGCGTGGGAAACAAAAAATGTGGAAAAAACATTTTGCCTCTGATTATCCAGAAGAATTAAATTATTTGCTAGTAATTATGATACAAGCTGAGGTTATGTAGGTCATGGATCAGAGTTTACTATTATCTGCCAAAAAAATTGCCTCTGTTGTTTCCACATTTTTTGAAGATGTACATTTGTGGAATTACCACATATTATGGATTTCCTTCTCCTCTGATTGAAAAAATGCAAAAAAACACACCAAATCATGATTGCTATTGCTGCATGAAATTAGCGAGAATATTGTTTGGAGGAATTGGAAAATGGGATTTTCGCACGGAAATAAAAATGTTGGAGTATTGATTGATTGATTGATTACATTGATTACATGTTTTGAGAATATCAGTGTGAAGAGCATGCATGCATGAGAAGAGAAGTCTATAAATGATGTGGATATGATATGAGAAAGCAAGGGTGATAATAGTACTGATAGTGATCTGATGGGTGCATGTCATTGTGATCTGTGGTGGTGTGGTGAATGTTGATGACTGATGAGCATGGCATGAAACTGTATGAAAGTGAATCTCAGTAAACTGGATAATATTAATGCAATCAGTCGTTTTAAATTAATTTTCAATTAACGAGTGAACTTCAGATGATTTTCGTTAAGCCAAGAAAGATTTTTTAATTATTTAACTAATACATAAAATTTGCTATTTACATCAATCATAACATATTAGAACACGATTTTTAAAAAATTAGCTAATTATTATGCTTTGTACATGGTTTAAATCATATTTACATAATAAGCATATACATAAGTTACGTGTACTGATTTTAATTAAAAATCTATATGATAATCAGTACGATTAAAGCTGCAAATAGTTTTTTTCCTAGTAAATACGATACAAAATAGAAGAGGACAACAAAATAAAAGTTAAAGAAACAGGTGAACATTACATACAGGTAAAAATTAATTAGTTAATCACACAACACAGCATTTAAGCTAAAAAAAAAGACAAAACATATCTACAAACATATTTTTATATATGCAATGTTGAAAAAAACTACAAATTAATTAACATGATAAATTTTTTTAATGAATTTTAAAGCTTAATTATTATGATGAAAACTGATGTGTTGTGATTGAAGAAGATTTTATTTAATACAAATTAATTAGTACAGAATAGTAACACCTTGATCCTGTGTTTTTGGTCTCCTTCCCGACCTACTTGGATGAGGGCTTGGACTTGGAAGGGGCGACCTTGACCCAGTTACCTCCGGAGAGGTTTCCCGACTTGTAAATTCTTGCTCTATACGAATATTTTGTAATTCGATTCGATTCGATTGAAAAAGTACTGTACAACAAGGTTTATTTTTTGCAATAATTTTTCAATGAAAAAAAATATTTGAAAAAAATAAAAGTGCTCAAAATAAAAACGAAAAGTTAATCTGATTATCTACAAAGCTTGTTAAAATTGATTGCGTATGAAAAAAAAAGTTAAAATGGATGTTCTATTGTTTATTACTCAAAAAATTGTAGTGTTGACTGTACTGACTACTTTTTTTAATAAAAATAAATAAATTATGTAAATTTTATAATTGCGGTTCTTCCTCACCTTTCCTTCGTCTACGTAATACTGATAGAACCATCATTAAGACGGCTAATAAAATGACGACGACGACGACTAAGATCCACGTGGCGATTTTGTGGGCTGATGCGGACCCTTAACAAATTTCAGAAATGAGATCATTAAAAAATAATTGTAGACGAATAAGCAATGAAATTATGGTGAGTGTATATACCTTCTCGATATTGTTCAGGAATTCCTGGAAAATCCCCATAGTAATCTCCCAAGCCATTGGCCCCACTTCCAATGTAATTCAATTTGGGAAGGAACTCTGTCCAGAACAAAGTTCTGTGAGGCAAGTAACCCAGAGAGAGCCTTCCATCACGCAACCAAAAGTGGTAAGGACTTGCGGGGGTAAACTTTGTCCACTGTGACCATGTGGACCGCACACCTGCGGGGGTCCCTGTCGTGATAAAGTTTGTCCAGAACTCTTGAAGACGAGTGGAAACACCACGCTCGATCCCATTAAATTCTCGACCAATTAAGTCAAGGAAGGCGGCACGACCAAAAAGGTAGAGGAGAATGGAGCCGTGCCACGCACCTTAAAACAAGAGAAACAAGTCGTGTGGCTAATTGTAACTCAAATTAGAAATCTACCAAAAATAACTTCTCTTTCTACCTGTTGTATTCAATGAACTACTGAAAATATTTGGATCTGGCGTATCCTGGTCAAATACGTAGGAATACACGGGATTCACATATCGCGAAAAATACTGCGCTGTTTGAATATGCGGAGCTAGAAAATTGGCTTCTGTGAAAAACTAAATAGAAAACATGTACATTTTTTCCTCGTGTAAAATTTAAATTGGAAAATTGCATGAATTTTTATATTTTTTGATGTCATTCTGTTTAAAGTAAAGTATCATAATTTCAGCATTACGTCAAGCATTTGATCCATCACAGCCCCCGTCTCATTTGCCGCTCCCGTAATAAAAGCAAACTTGACTACTTCCTTCACTGTCATATAATTTCTCAACAGGTGTGACCTTTCCAGCAGCCTAGGGATGAGATCACTCTCAAACATCTGCTTCAACTGAAGAGCATTCATTCTGTAAATGAGGGGCTTCCTCTCTGCAAATTCATGGGACAAAAAAGAATTAGTCACTTCAACAACAAAAAACACAATGTGACTAGTCATTTCCGTTTTTCTTTTTTTGTGAAACTAACTGATCATCAAAAGACCGTCCTTTGAAGAGATTCCCGTGATGACAGGGATTTTGGGGAATTCTCCACGTTCCAGTGCCTCGACCGGTGTTCTTGCCACGTATTGCAGGTCTTTAGGTAGAAAATTGTCGACAACCGGTCCAAACACGTCAGTGCCATTGTAGTAGTCAATTACGCGATAATAGGCTTGGCTGATTCTGTTGGCGTCCAAGTAGCGGAGGCAGTTGGGAATGGCGTCGGTGCTGGAGGTGGAGCAGCCCACTTCCTTGGCTAGGAGGACGGACGCTTCACGAACACGGAATCCCATGGCCCATGGAGCAAGGGAGGAACCTGACATGAGGATAACTCTGTGAAAGCGACCAGCAGCTCGGGGAGATGTCATGTGGAACATGGCAGATGCCGCTCCAGCGGAATGACCAATTAATGTCACCTTTCTAATGAATAAAAATAAATTACTGAAACTATCATCCTATAATTTAAATCTTAATTAAATATAGTCTATTTCGGATAAAAGCATTTACGCGGGGTCACCACCAAAGGAACGAATATTCTCATGAACCCATTCAATCGCCAGGTATTGGTCAAGAAGACCCATGTTCCCGGCCGCTTTTACGTCTTCCATCGAGAAAAATCCTATTTTAAATTCAACAATGACTCGTTAAGCATTTACTTATACCCAAACTGGTCTCTATACACATGTCTCTGCATGCTTATTTGTTTGCAAAAAAAATCCAGTGTTTTAAAATACCAAAAGGACCAAGACGATAATTAAACGTGACGACAACCATATCCATCGAGGCCAACTCTGCGCCATTGTAGAGCATCGAATCGAAAAACGTGTAGAGGTCTCCGCCTATGAAGATCACCACCGGAAGTAACGACCTTGAACCACTCGCATACTAAGTGCGGGAGTGATTTTGAATAATTTGTCATTGTCCAGAGAATCGGAATAACACGCCAAACGAGGGAAACATACAGATAAAGAAAAATATTGTTTCATTTTTGCACAAAATAATATTTGAAAAATGTTTATTGTGATTTGAAATAATAGTGCAAGAGATTAGATCTTCCATTCCACATATATGCATGTACTGTACAGTACAGTATGTATAAAAATCAATCTAAAGAAATGCATACCTGTGGTGTCCACACATTCAAGTACAAGCAATCTTCAGAGGTTCTTCCACGTGCAGTGGGCTGTAAACAGTTTGCACCGTAGCGTCCAGCGTCCAGCGTAATGTTCCAGCCTTCGTGGCGTTCAGGTGGCTTCATATTTCCGCATACACAAAAATCATGTTTTAAATTATTGAATACCGCAAAAAGCTTATAAATAACAGTAATTAAATTTCAGCGATGCATAACAAATTATGTTCATGCTTAAAATAGGTAGCTATCATCTTACCAAAAATCTTAAATTTCCTACAGGTGGTTTGGCATAAGGAATTCCCATATACGCCATCGCACTAGTTGTCGAGTCCCGTATCTTTTAATAAAGCAAATCATAAAAAAAAAATCTTTAAAAAATTGATATAAGGAAAAAATTAAATTTTTGAATAAGGAACAAGGAATAATAATCAAAGTTCCTTTGCTAAAATTCATTGTTCTGAAACAGCTTTAAACAAAAAAAATTAAGACAAGCACGACTTTCAATAGCGGATATATTTAGCATTCTAGGAATCATCATGATCACCAGATCGCATACTTTTCAAAGCGTAACATATAATAAAAAATCGTCTTCATGATTCTTGATTATGATTACGATGATGATGATGATCATCATCATCACAAAAAAATGTATGGTGAGGTGACACATGCGACATCCTCGTTTAAATTTAATATGGTCTATGTTATTTCTTAGACCAGATTAACAAACAAAAAAGACATATTTAGGTATGCAACAGAAGATTGCAGACATATTTAGCAGTTCTCGCAAAAAAGATAATTGTACAGGTTTAAAAAATATGTGTAGAGTGTGTGCTTTGCAGTGTTAAATCTTTAATATATTTTTAACTCAATTATAATGCTTTAAAAAATAGATGTATTTTAAGTTGGATTAGTTTAGTTTTAAGATGTGCTTTGGCATTTTTTGTAAATCGTCGACCGTCACATGCACACACGACATGCTGATGATGAGATGGTATTGTACCATTTTTTTGGATGAACTAGTCATTATCTTTGCTACAAAGTTCACCCATGCAAAAGACCTGTTTTGTCTTAAATAGATTATGTGTGTATGCAGCAAAAAAATATGGTCATAAAAATAAACTTTTTTGAAACAAAATAAATTTTTGGTAGTCGTCACTTTTTAAAGAAGTTGCATGGAAAACTTGTAAAAAAGGATATCATAAATTTGTAACGAATGTTTTGTAAATAGATATCATATCATGCCGCTAAAGTAACTAGAATATAGACAACTCCATGAATTACATAAAAGGTATATCAATATCCAAAACTACAGTTTTTGTCTTTTGTTTCCACAGACTATTTAATTTGGAGTAATTCCGAGTTTAAGATTTATGTGGTCCCGAAATAAAAGTTATCTAAGCATTACGTTAAATTACTTGTCATTCAATAAAAAAACCATTTCGAACACGAATCTCAGTCTAAGTCACAATTTAAAAGCAAAAAAAATGAACAAACTTCAAAGTATACTTTATTTTTTCCTCGAATTTTCTCATCTTACCCCTTGAACATTTCCGAGACCTCTGATATTAATGACACTGCCTCCCCCTCCTCCTCCCAGTCCCAACTGTGCTTTCACACGTAACACTAGAGATAAGAGGATCACTATAAGGATGGCTACCCAATCCTCCAGTGTCCAAAGAAGTCTTCTTCGTTTTAAATTCATTATAACAATTTACTAAAATCTCCCCTTGAAAATTTTTCCTTTTATTAAACTAATTTGCACTATTAAACATCACAATTCATAAACTAAAGAGAAACAGTACGCTGCTTATTTTTACAAAATTCTCACATTTCCCAAACAAATTTGTAAAAACTTTTCTTCAAATTCACCCTTGTCGATCCATGTCTTTTTCTGAAAATGTACATATCTCAGATTCATCGATCCTTCGTTGCTGACGAAACGAAATTATTTTCATTGCTAAAATATTACACAGGTCAACAACAACTGTTTAAACTGTTTTGCACACTTAACACCCCAAAATCACTTTGACTATTAACATGTTTCCATCACATTTTCTCAACAATTCATCAGACTAGATCCACTAGACTAAAAAAAAAAAATTTCACTTCTCTCTTTAAAAAAAATGGACTTGAAAAAGATGAGCACTAGTGACACTTTCTGATTATTGCACGTTGACAACCATCAAACTACAGACTTGCGATGTGATTGATATACACGCTTTCTTCTTCAAACTCCCAAAAAATCTACAGACCCTTTTTTCTACGATCCTTCAAGGGACACAAGATATGCAAATCTTTTTTCTTCTTTGTAGCTGCTGTAGTGTAGGAGGTAGTTTTTTTTGTCTTGCTTATTTTGCATACCTAATAATCATATCAATACACCATCACCATCGTCCATAAAATAATAATCATATCGCAATAATGATCATCAAACAAACAACAATAAACACCTTCACACGCTTGACGCACAACAAAGTTACTAAACACAGTGCGTTGCAATGTTGCAAGGGCAGTGTGCAATATATCACCTCTCTCTCATCTCGCAGCACACAGCAGGGCAAGCGAGTGCGTCATTTATTAAATACAACCTTCTCTAAATTATCTCAGAGGTTCTTCATCATGTACCTCGCTTTGTTTGATTATCCTTAAAAAACTAAAGCACCTGTAAATAAACAACAACAGTAACTATGGAGATACATGAATACCAATGTATATGTATGTATGTTTAGCCGTAAGTCGGATGAACATGCTTACTGACAACTGACGAAACTTATCCCTGATGTTGTCTTTGTCTTATCTTGCTCCTGTAGCCCTGCTTATCTCAGCAAAAAGTTCTCTCTTGACACCCTTGACTTTGTTGAGTTAACCCTTTCTTCTGTTTTTGCAGATTTGTGCCCTGTGTCCTCACATGGCATGAGAAATTCTGCACAAGACGACGCGACGATTTACACTGCGATGATGCTAGTACTGGGATGATGGAAAATATAATGACTTGAATACTTTCCTTGTTGCAATTTTTAAGGATTGCGAAACAATAAAAATGAATGTCGCTGACAAAACTGGATGACTATTACAGTAAAAGTTATTTTTTTCCTTTTCACTCATGCACAGAATGTAAATTGGTTAGAAATATTCGGTACTATAGATTTTTTTGTGTTCTGAGTAGCGTTACAAAAAAGGGGTAATCTAAGATTATAAATTACAATCACGTTTTCCCATCTATTTTTGTGGTACACTTTTATTGTTGAATATATTTTTAGAGATTAGATATTTCACTATTGTCACATGTCACACAGATAACTGTATTAAGTATTCTGCTTTCCTGTATGCTATGACGAAAGGTGAGAGGGATATGGCTCAGTGCTAAAGTGTACCAAAACACCAAAAAACAGTGATGATTTTAGAGGTACAGAGATGAGAAAGGGGCGGTGGTGGTTTGGTCACTGCGGCACTAATTAACATACTATTTTGATGACACTATCTTTTTATGTTCTTCTTTCCAATGTGCTCTATATGATACGGTAGCTTCTCTATTTTTATTTCACAGATTTACACGAAAAATATTAAATACGCTTATTTTTTTGTGCTGTAGTTGTTAACTTTCTCACACTGCCACGCATATTTAATTAAATAAGTAATTATAGTAGTTGAAAAAAGTTGACACTTATTAACTCGGATTTTTTAAATTTAAAGTTAAAATTTACACACTTTTTTATTAAAATGGTTTGTTCATTACTTTACAAGTATTGTCGTTGTGTGTTTCATGATGTTTGTGTCGTATGAATTTTGTGACTCATCTCAGAATTAAAAAAGGAGTACATTAAACTAAACTCTGAAACAGGTGTACACACTAACTATACAGCATATGAAAATCCAATATAATTTAGTTTTGCTGCTGCAGCAGCCACGGTCAGTAAAATTCTTTAAAAAAAATAGAAGCAAAAACGCACATTAGACTTATAAGGCATAGTATTTTGGTAGTAATTGGATAGGGGTTTAGCTTTATTATTTCAAGTAGAGCTGATAAGGTACATCATCAACATATCATCCCCACTGCTTATTACAGATTACGAGTACAAATCTCAACCCTTTCAACCATACTATGTATATGCAATGCAATATATATTATATATTATTTAATTCAGAACCGTGGTGATGGGTGAACACTGCACTATGCAAACACAGTACACCTGCCGTGTCCTACCAAATCAAATTAAGTACCAATCTCATAATCTCAAGTTTAAAATGTTTAGTACAAAAGAGTCAAATAGGCAATACTACAAAAAAAATGATCATGACATATGACATGACGATCAACATTGAAAAAAAAATTCACTTGATTGCTACATGGATTGTTGCTCTGTAGTTTACAAACATACTATTGATGATGGTGAGAGAGATGAGGATATATCATCGTGAGGGAAAAGGACCTGGAAGTGAATTTTTACCTTGTTGTGTTATTCTGCTGACTGACTGACTCACTTAAATAATGCAGAGAACAATTTATTTTTATCGCAAAAAGTAAATCATGCATTCTCTCTGCAATGTTGGGTGGATGATGTGGTGTGGAAAAAGGAACATGCCTCTTTTGTGTGTAAAATCACGTTTAAAAAATCTACAACATTTTTAACCTTTGCTATTGATATATTTTTTGCATAAGTGCTCTTGTAATAAAATTTCATGTTATTCCTGATTCAAATTCAGGAAGGTTTTCAGTGTAAACGTGCATAATTCATGAAGCAGAAGCAGAGTACCAAATTTTTCGCTAAAATTCATGCATAATACAAAGTGTACACATTAAAAATATATATGATATAATATATATAAAAAACGACAAGTTCATTATTACTAGTGTAGCATGTCGTGTTTGGTGTAGTAAGAGAAAAGGGTTGAGCTTGTAGAGTTGGATTGGAGTGAGTGTAAGCGCAATAGTTTTGTTTCATTGTTGCTGATGCATGATGACTAGGCTCACCCACCCGTTTCCGGTCCTCTAAAAATGTGCTCTGCTCTCACAACTTCTGAAAACAGTCAACCAACTCTCTTGATTTTACTATGCTGCTAATGCTAATGTATAATAGGTAGCTATGAAAAAAATGTTTCTCCTGTTTGATCTCCGTGTGCGCCATTAAAAATGTAAGCTAAACTTAAATTGGAGGCAGTAGACAGGTGTGCAAAGATATGTATAATATATCAAAATGCGCTGCATTACTACAACTACCTGTTGTTATCGTGATTCTTGAAAAGAGCACACCGCACATCTTTTTCTTTACTATTTTTTTGAGCCATCACATGATTCACAATAAGGTTTCTTTTGATGATGATAATGAATGATAAATATATACAATACTAAAAGTATAACTATTCTTAAAAGATTAACATTTTTTAACATGCATGCATGTCGAAAAAAGAGCATTAAAGCATTACCATCATCACCATTCATATAAGCAGCCAGCCAGGCTGAAAGCGGAAACAACGGCGCAGCGATGCAAGACCGAAAAAATATATTAAAGTATTCCAAATCCAATCTCCAAAGCTGACTGACTGACGGAGGAGAAGGGGTGAACTTTTTTGGATTATGTGTACCGTCACAACAACTATCAGATAGACAATTTACATTCTCCTCTTATTTTTTTTTATTCTTCATTGTTGAATTTAGTCTTTTTATTATTCTCTTGTAATATGTATCTCTGCTATACAATGATGAGTTGCATTTGTATTGCATAGAGTTTTGGGAGACAACCACGATCTCATCATCGCTGCCGTTGCCGCTAACAAAATCTTGTAATATGGCGGCTGTCAGTGCAACTGCTCTGCTTACTTTATTTATTTACCTTCAAGATTCGCTGATTGTCTTAATAATATATAATAGTTGTAACGATCCATTACATTAATTATTTAATAGGTGCATTAAAAGAAGAAGAAGAAATGTATCATGATGGCATTTTAGAGTACTACATTAATGAACTTGTAGAGTAGTTAGATAATGTAATATGCTGAGTGAGATTATAAAATCAACTTTGTATTTAAAATGATGTACTTAAAATTAAACCCGGACTCCAGGTAAAACTTGTCATTCGAAATTGTTTACTCAATTTATATGAATTACGTTTCATAAAATCTGTAAATTAATTCTTTTCATCTTAACTTTTGACTCTGAAAGCCTGCCCCAGAAAAGGGGATCACAATGCCCCAAAAGTGTACCTTTTAACTCTTGAGACAAGCATATCGATAAATTGAGTCCGACCAAATTCTGATTATATTTCTAATTTAATTTAGCCAGAAAATTTGTAATTTAATAGTTCTAATTGAAAAATAGATGGACATGTCTTCTTTATATATTATTTGCCTATTTTGTGTAAAAGGAGAGTATAGAAAATAGTTCAAGTGTGCGCATTGCAAATACAAAATATCCCTTCATCCTTTGTGTAATCTTAAAGATACAGAGACAGATACAGACTTACAGAGATAATAGCAAGCTTGTATTAAATAAAAATTAACTTTGATTCCAATAAAAACTCAGTTAACTAATTTTCTTTGCCAAGGGCTGCTCTGCTACAAGAGACGAGGAGTGTACAAAATTACATTGAATATGCGTGAATGCGAAAATTACATAATTGGAATTAGATTGTGTGTTACATTTTTACTCGTTAAACTCGCCTTTTTTGTGTACAGCCTAATATGTACTTTTGGGAATGATTTGCATTGCTTATTTTAATGGGCAGATAGATGGACTGCAGAGGACGGACACACACACTCTGAATACAGACTACAGAGATGCGGCTTGTTTTAAAGTAAAACTATAAATGAGGGATTCATCAAGTTTAGTATAAAATGCTGTAAAAAGTTTAGAGTGAGTTTAAGTTTGTGTGTGTGACTGTGTCCTGTGTCCACAGAAAAATAACGATGCATGCATAAATAAATGTACGTACATTTTTTTTAGACAGACGCTGCAATTAATTTCATGGTTCAGAAATCATTATGAAACCGACTCAACTGCCCATTGATTTGATGATGATGATGATATTTGTCTACCTTTTTGTATGGGTGCTGGTGCTGTGATGTTTTAAGGCTGAATTATACCCAATTAATTGCATTTTCTGTTGAACTTGAGCATAATTTTATATCGTTCCTAGTGCAGACTGCAGTCAACTACTCTTGGAAGTCCAAAAAAGGGGAATATTTTATACACGGCAAGTAAAGTATATGTGTGAAGTAAACTCGATTGTTACTTCTTGCCGTAATAGTGTGGTTATGTAAGGACTAAGGACATGGTCAAATTGATAGACTGACACTTCTGAAACCCTAATGCTAATGACTGATATGAATGCAGAATAGCTCATTTTGTAGTTTTGACGATATACTATGTGCATTTGTTAGATAAAGTATCGTTGAATATTACTGCTAAGTTCTGTAAAGTACTCTGAAAATATAAACTGGTCTTTATTTATTTAAGGGTCTTCATTTGTCTACAAATGGAAATAAGTGAGCTTTCCAACAATTTACACTTCGAAATGATAACTATGACCAAATACCAATCAAACCAAATTTACTAAAATGTATTTCGTATATTCTGCTTAAATTAATTGCACTAATTAAAATCGAATTTCGACGATTCCTCAAAGAACAATTTCCTTGTGCATGCTTACTGGTTAGTCAGAATGAGTAAATTCTGTCTTGACAATTTTGTCATGGTTTCGTGGTTTGCACAATCGAAACAATTTTATAATTAGTAAATAACTATTAAATATTATATCCTAATAAAGTACAGCATATTCCTAACTTCGAAAAATCGTAAAAAAAACCATGGATGCAAGATAAGGTAGCTGTGATAGTAAAAGGAAGAGTTATGTACCGTTAAATCCACAGAGGTTTAAATATCGTGATGAATACATATTATGTATCCAATCCTCAGATTAAATCCTAAAAAAAATATATAATTATCTAAATGTATACCAAATTTCATGTATTCCAAGGTCGCTGCGGCCGGCTGTGTATGTAAAAAGTTAGCAGTCTAAATACAGGTCATGATTACATGTATGCTTAGTATATATTCTGTGCTCTTCCTTTACCAGTGCAGTGCACTACATTTCATGAATTCCATATTTTTAAATGGACTGGTTCCAGACAAGTTTGCAATGTAGTATTTAAATACGTATACATATCATGTTTATACGATAATTTTGATAGAGAAAATCATGAATGACTCATGATGACGCGAATTGCCATAGTAAACAGGTAGTTGATTTCAATACAGACAAGACAAACACAGCTCTCTTGTTTAGTGGATGAAAATATTGAATATATATTTGTTTACTTATTTTTTGATTACTGATAATTTTTTTAATAGAATATTATACAAAAATCCACTTCGAGATGCATGCTATCCTGTTTTATTTTGAAAAGCCTTCGCAACAAGCATATTTATTAAAATCGTTATAAAAAATCGTGCTACTAAATCTACCTGACAAATCAGCAGAAATATGTTTCAAATGTAATGTTTGAAAGTGATGTTTGAAATGGGGATCGGCTAGATTGGATGCTAATAAAAATGTACATCAATAATACGGTTGACATTGAATTAACACGGATTGACACTAACTTAATTCCCGTCACAATCCCATCCAAGGTTACTTTGAAAAATGGAGTAATTTGACATGATGCTCGATGTATTGTGATCCAATAAAATGTAACTATCCAGAATCAACATTTTAACGTGGCTATTTTTTAATACATTACCATCTCTTCTATTTGCATCACATGAACTTAACTTTATAAGTGTGTATTTTCGAAATAAGTAGTAGTGTACCAAGTCCGGTCATATTTCCAAATATCAGTAAAAGCTATTAATCTTTTCCTGTCACAATTTAGTTCAAATGACTTCTGAAAGCATTTTTTATTGCGTAATAAATTCACACGAAATTTTTTACTACTTTAAAAAACTTTCTTTTCGAAATTTGTCTGCAACATAACATCAGTTACCTCTTTTATTGTTAGTCTTTTAACGTAGGAGATTTATTTATTAACGCTCTATTTCAAAATTTATCCACGCTACACACATTTGTATTTTTATTAAGTGTTAAGTTAATAGTAAGATGAAAAGACTACTTTAGTTGCTTAAATATTGAATTTATTTTACTGACACGTCTTTTTCCTTTCCGCTTTTGTTACTTGACGTTTTATTACGAAATTAAGCCTAAATGGACAGACATTTTACATACAAATTTGTAATTTAGTTCTTCTTACAGTGCACACTGTAGCGTGGCACACCGTTGTTTTTTGAGAGTTGTTACGTGAGTGCGTAAAGTATAATATTGCAAAATAAATGTCTTGTCTTTTCAGTAAAAATCAAACAGCGTGTCCATGTAATGCGCAGCAGCAGTGCAGTGTCGGCGTTTAAGCGTCAATGCTATGACTTTTTTTTATTGCTTCACTAAAAAATTTCCGTTACATTGCTTTCCTAATTGCATAAAAACTAATTTGCATGTGAGGAAAAGGTGTGCCCTTTTTTGCACTAAATTCTATTTAGATTATGTTGGGAATTTGGGTGCATTATCCCGCGATAACGACAATGACTTAAGAGTTGATTACTTTCTTTGTTTTTTTTGTGTAAACTAATTCATAATTGCTAAAAGTCATGAAACAGGTTGTCGGGGAAAATTGTGTGTGTAATTTGCAAATAATTAGATATTTTTACGCTTGGTAGATGTATTGGCAAATGCTAAATTTTTGGGTGGACGTGGACAAGGCTAGAAATATCTACCTTTTTTAAATATGTCAAATGCCGTATACATAAATACATAAGGGATGTGGTCCAGTGGTTTGGTTTTGACTTGATGTGTGCAAATATGCAGTCCAAACTTCCTCAAAATCACGGTAAACAACAATGAATAAGTTTAAAATGTACTACATAACCGAGATTTTTCATTGTAACTCCTCCGTAGTCGCAAGTTGAAAAAAATACCTGTTTTATTCTATTTAATTTAGTTAAAATAACTCATTTCTTTTACACAACGCAGCATGATACATAACTTTCCGATAGATCAAATCATTCCAACCAAACAGTTGTCTCTGTTGACTGTAAAATCAGTTTACAAAAACGTCTCATACTTTTTTATGCAGGGCGCTCATCGTAGTTAATTATCCAGTGGGAATCAGTACAAAATTAGATTATGCTACGAAAGTTATTATGGACTGTACTCCTAATACTACTTATAAAGAAACATGACTAATAATTATTATAAGAATTAAATAGCCGGGAAATTATTGCTATTTGTCAGAAGATTTATCTTCTTTCATAGGCGGAGGTGTGGATTCTCCTTCGCCGGGTGGAGGAGGTACATTAGAGGCTTTGGTGAGGGATACCACCGCTGATCCGGGAGGAGGTCTGCTCATGTCCATGTTCATATCCCAACCCTGTCATAAAACAAAAGGAAACAATTATAGATTATAGATTGATGATCGTTTCAATGCTTTGAATAAAAAATATGGCCATACTTCATTTACCGGTTCCATCCAATTCTGCTCCTCGTATCCTGAATGTTCTTCATGATAATATGCTGGTGGTGGATGATTGAAGTAATCTGGGTTAGGCAAATAATCTGGACCCGGAGGAGGAAAGCTGAAAACGAAAAGTTACTTTTGTAAATACAGTTCCATAATTTATAATTTGTAAATGTGACCAAAATGATACATAGGCTTTTTAAACTTACGGTGGTGGAGGAACACTGGTATCAAATGGAGGCGGAGCAAATGGTGGTGGTACATGAGTTGGTGGAGGCATATCGAAATTTTTTCTGCTATACTCTCTTCTATCCGCAGTCATAACCTGTTACAATGGATTCATATAAAGTATTATTGAGTACTACAAAAAGTATTGAACACAAAAGTACACCTTTCAAAGCAGTTATTACAAATTACCTGAATAGTATTCTCCTTCGGTTCTTCCCTACGACGCATTTCATCCTTGCCTCTCATTGGATTCATTCCAAATTTCTTGGGGAAGATAATAGCAGCATTACCAGTTCCACCGTATTTAGAATTGTCATTGTTTATTTGCACAGCTATAATTCCCCGAGAGTCAGGCTACAATACCATAAAAAATACATTAAATTATCTTATCCTGCACAAAGTTTACTAACTGTACGCAAGTAGACAAGACTAGTTAACCTTTCCTGGAGGATTTTGAGGTCCAGGACCGCCTTGCCCGCCAACGCCAGCCTCAAAACGCATTCTTTTCTGACGATCACAATAAGCCCTCCAAGTATCTTCCGAAAATCCGTAATTGAAATAGTCCGTTATATCTGCACCAGGTTTCCTCCAAGGCTTATCTTCCACAGAATCAACATTAAAATCCAAGGCAGGAACTCCATTGATCGTTCCAGGAGATTCGAAATCTTCAATTGAGAATTTTCCCTGAAAATTCCATTGAAAAAACCATTAGCACTACTGGTAATTACGACTTGACTTTAACACATGATACAAATTTCGTACCTTTTTGTCTGGAGGTGGGCCACTTCTTTTAGCCGGTGCTTGGCCGAATGGAACTGGCACAGGTGCCTTAATTTCCCCAATAGTGACTTGAACTCCATCGTCATCATCATCATCTGAGTCTTCATCTTCGTCGTCGTCGTCTTCTTCATCATCATCGTTGTCCTATAAAAAACCCAATGAATGACATTTTACTCCGTGAACTATACTTACTTCATTAACAGTATCCCAATTAAAACTTTCATAGAAACTAAAAGTGAAACTTACTTCACCATCAGCACCACCTCCCGTTCCTGCTTCTCCTTGAGCCACATTATCCGATTCACCTTCTTTTTCAGCTGCCCCACTCCCTCTTTCTTCCTGCCCTCCATCAGAAGCTTCCCCATCAACCCCTACCGGCTGTGAACTACGACTCTGTTCATCCTCTTCCTCTTCTGCAACCTCTCGCTTTAAAGTAACAAGGGATTCACTTTCTCCATACAACCACTCATCCTCCTCCCTCACATCATCAGCCATTTTTCAATTAGTAAATTGTGCCTGGCACTTCAAAAAAAACTATTAGTCAAGAAGACTAACAAGGCACTACACTGACAACCAAACAAACAGTTAAATTATGAACACCTCAATTCAAAACAATATTTCAAAAAATCAGTTCAACTGATTGAAACATCGGAACAAATATGATAACTGGTCGAAATTAAAATGACAACAAAGCAGCTTTACTGACAAACACCCGACATCCGAGGTCGGTTTTATGTCTCCTGCACAGCCACAATTACATTACAACCCAAACAAACTCTAAAATTTCAAACAACGCGCCCTTCTTTTGGGTTGAGTGAGCCAACAAAGTGTGTATACTTATGTGGCTTGACTTGACGCTTGACTTTTCAGATCTTGAAGAGACAAAGAAATGGACAAGGTGCAGATGCAGCTTTTGATTTATATGTGAAAAGACAGTTTTTCATGATTGATGATGAATTATGAATTTATGATGAGAAAAAATATTAAATGTATAAATTGCATTTTTTTGTTTTTCACTTTGGTACCAGTGCATAACACACTTAAGTTTATTCTTTAGTTATCAAATTTGGGTTACACACGGGACACGGCATTTTGAAAAAAAAACACACATGTCATATTTAAATTTTTGACTGCCAATCTGAGAACTCCATCACTAGCTCAAAATTAATTTGAGCTACTTGATGGTACATATTTTATACTGTAAGGTTCATATTTCCAGCGGTAGAATTGGATAAGGTCAGTTGGACAAGTGGAGCCGAGGTCGCGATCAAAACTCTGTTGAGTTGCTTCAAAGAAACCGTTTACTTCTTGACAAGACCGTATCCGTAGTTCAAGGCGTATGGGTAGCCAGAGTAGGCATAGGTGGATGGGTAAGCAGAGCTAGCATAGGTCAATGGAAGAGCAGCGGAGGAGACAACGTTGCTGGAGGCGACATATTGTGGCTGATGGGTATACTGGTATTGGTATTGGCTGGGTTGAGCAACGTATTGGTATTGGTAGCCAGATGACAAGGCTGGTTGAGAGGCATAGTAAAGTTGGGATCCTCCGATGGTGGAAAGGACTTGGGTTCCAGAGACGGTGGCAACAACGGCCAAGAGACAAGCGGCAAGAACCTTTAAATTAAAATAAAGTTTACAAATTAAAATCTTGAGTAAAAAATTAGCAAACTAGTCAACTGAAAAGTATTCTAGAAATGTTAATAAATTTCTTACAGCGTTCATTTTGATTGTTGGTGGTTTTTGGCAAAAAATTGCACTAAAGTTTTTTTCAAGAGAGTGTAAACGGTTTGAATCAGCTCAACAGAAGGAATGAATCTAAAGTTTATCAAGAAACACACCCGCTATTTATACTGATCTGACCACCACGATCACACATCGGTCACCTCACCCTAAAAAATCCAAAAAAGTACCAGCAACTCATCATATTATCCCTATAATCTTATTCTTGTCATTAATTTATGGTTTCATGCGTTCTCATCTTCATCATTGCGATAGAATGGGTATACAACACGTGTATACTCAATACTCAACTCTTTCAGAGAGATACATACACAAAACATGGAGAAAAGTTGATGATCTTTCAAGGTAACGAAAAATAAAAAAAGGCAAATCGACTGATACAATTGTAAATGGAAAAATAACGTTTACTTTTTAAGATGACTTGGAGTGGAAATCATTTTCGGTTGAGTAGATCCAGCTTTTACTTACGCAACTTATCTTTATGGTAATTTAGTCCGGTCCAAAAGGTAGTAACATGACATAATACACCAAAAATCCAATCCAGAGCATCCAACAAAAATCAACAGATCATGTTTTTTTAAGGTAGTAAGTGGCGATGGTATAATAATAATGATGGATGCTGATGCAGGTGGTAGCTAAGTACAAAACAGACTTCTTTTCAGAAATAATTTTCGCCTGAGAGTCAAGTTAGTAGTAGAGCAAGCAGAGCAATAGGTAATTGTGTTGTTGTAATTGCAATAACAGGTATACTTACTTTTTAAGTGCTAGAGTCTCTACCTCTATTCTTTTAATTCCACTACTGCTTAGTTTTTGGCAGATCGATTTAATGACTTGCAAGTTGAGTTTTATAGCTGGTTATGCATGCCAGTGACATGGATGTGGTATAACTGGTCAAGTGACGCGCCCGGCCTGGAAGCCAATAAACTGATTGCCACAAGTTTTTTGTTCTGGAGACAGGTTATTTCCACTGACTGCGAGAGGTAATTGGCATTTTGGAAGCTACATAGGTTATTGGAATGAAATAGACATTTTTTTTGTAGCTTGGTATCTTTTTGGGCATGGGGCACAAGAAAGGGTTGGGTTGGCTTTTGAGAAGAAAAAAACGTTTGAAAATGGTTCATATTCATTTTTACGTAAAGAATTCAAGTAAAAAAAATAGATCCATCATACTCTAACGAGAAGAATGCTAATTCTGAAATATGTTAAATCTGCGAAAATATTGACTGTTTTAATGACAAATGTCATAGTGACTGGCAATGACATTTAATATATACGCCTACAAAACAATATGCTGTATGCAGTGAAGACTAATGCTCATTATGACATATGATGAGGAATTAGTGATAATTCCGTTTTTCATCACAAATAATGACAAATGAGTAAAAAAGGATCTCATCTTCAAGTTGCCCCAAAGTAATTGTTACGCTTAACATATTGATGTGTGCAAAATTCGTAATTGATGAAGCAGTGAAATAACACAAAGTCTAGATTCGAATCAAATCGTCCAACGGATCTGCTTTAATTTTCAACAAAAAGACTGAGTTCTCATTGAAAAAAACTGGTTTTTTCTTCAAAGAATTCTGCAAAACTTTATCAATAGCACCATGAAAACCATGCGTCTTTCTTTAATTGCTATTCTTCCTCCAGATTGTTCTATCCGTACAGAAGATGTAAAAGATGACCAACAACTATGCTTTGCATTATGTCATCTTTCATTCTCACGATTTACGCAAACATTCCTGTCATATTTATTACGTTAATTTACGTTACTGCCCAAAAACCGATATATATTGTCTGTTCAGCAACCCATTTCCACACTGCCCACCTGTCCTCCTTTTCATTAATTTAATGCTGGGGCATCACCTTCTTTCAGTGTATTTTATGCTGTAAAACAATGATAAAAGCATCTTCTAATCATCATCATCGTTTCCACTTCGGATATTATTCCTTCCTTTTTTTCACTTGCGGCTATGCCTTGCAAAATAACTTACCATATAAAGTAATTGGTTTAATCGCTATAGAGGATTGTAATCATTTATGCATTAAGTGTTGCCACATTATTAACTTCTTTTAACGAACATGAAATATCTTTTGAGTTGACTGGAAATACTGACTGACTTACTGATTGTTGCCTCTGCACAACATGAGATTACTGCGTGCAAAAAAAAAGGTTTAAATATTGAAAAGAGTGGATTAGGTAACGTGGTGTGGGTAGTGAAAACAAGATATTTCGGTTAAGGTTGGTTCAAGGCCGGTCTCCAAAAAATACAAGGTATATTGCCAATCGCCATAATATCAACATAACATGTAGGTAGTAGAAAGGTAAAATATTTTGAGTGACTGTTGTTGGTTCTTGGTTTTGAATGTAGAAGAATAAGAGAAACCAGCATGCATATTTTTTCGATAGAAGAATGATTAGATCTTTAAGTAAAAATATTGAAAAACCAGTCTGGTGAAACTTATCTCAAAACCAAGCTAAACTGGTAAATCGGCCGATGGAGAAGAGCCGGCTGTCAAAGAAATTGTCACATGGATTTTGGGCTTCAACAAACAGTAATAGATATGGTCAATTGAATAATGCTACATTTTAGAATATATTATTAGATGAAATGTTTCTTAAAACCGCATACTTGCACCGGTACAGCAATATATTTAAAAATGCTAACGAAAATTTAAGGGACATGTCGTTTTTGCCAATGAATTTCGTCGGCGGTTATAGAAATCGAAAAATTCGAGAACAGAATACTTTAGTGAATTAATCTAATTTAATTCATGTGTGTATTAAGTACATAGCAACAATTTTACTATTCATACCCTGGTTATTTTTTAAAACATATGCAATGTCACTGGCGCTACAAATCTCTTACATCAAATTTATACACATCCCTAAACCCCTTTTCCTTCTATACATTCAGATTTCAACAATTGATCAAATAGTTTCGTGATATATTACCACTGAGGAGTCTAGAGTGTTGGAGAATCTGGCTGAAAACGTGTGTAGCACGTTACGTTTTTTTCGATTGAAAATAAAGGCAAATTACTCTTATTTATATTTTTTCGAGATTCCTTTGTTTTTCCAGAAGCCAAATGCGAAGTTTTTGTGTATAACTGCTAGAAAGGTGCCTTTTCTGCATGCCTCACCAGCCTCTCATTGTTTGCCTGTCAAATGTGATGGATTTGATTGACAGGTTCACTGATAACGT
>JAQFZG010000033.1:0-67502 GCA_034695465.1 Entomobrya nicoleti
AACATCCTCTCTGGCTTAGTGCTAAGCTAAAATGCTGTTGCTATATTCATTATCTAGAACCCATTGCAGTCTGAAGGGAAAAAGTAGTAAAATAATTTCTCCGGACAGGTTTGAGCATAACACATAAAGCAGATCGGTAGGGAGAAGAGCATGTTCAATACATCTTTTTAGATAATGTACATACATTTTTCCAATGTATTCCCGAAGTGTAAAACGTAATAACGAAGAAAAATCAATATATGTTTGGACTCTTGTTTGCTTCTTTGGTCCTCAATCAGAATTTTATTTGTCTAGTAATAACAATGAAAACGTATGAGATATTTTTGATCAAGTGTCTGTGACGAGAGGACAGCATTCCAATATTTATGTGAAGTATAAAGTCATCAACGTGTTTGAAACGCTGGAAGCTCGTGCCCGATATGTAGTAACCAATGAATTTTGATATATATATATATATATTTTGCTTATCAGGTTAAAAAATTATTCTAATTTTAAAGCGTAATTGTAAATTGTAATGTTTAAATTGCCAACTTCCTTTTCATAGTTTGAAACTGAGTCCGAATGGAACTAACGAACTACAAATTTTGAAAAATGGGGAAAGTTTGTCATTTGTCATGTGTTTTCATAAAATCACTAATTTGTGAATAAATAAGTTATGAAAGCATATACAACATATAAATGTTTATAACATTAAACGACAAAGTCAATATATTCCAAAGAGACGTTATGCTTCTTATTTATCGAAGTGAAAGAAATTGTTTGTCTGTGATAAAATAAAATGCACAGCTGCTGCTACAAGCATAGGCTAGAGTTATGCTATGCTGGAGTTTGCTTTGAGCTTTTCCGCAACATTTCTTTCTTGACGAAAGATATATCATAGGAATAAGGTAAATCCTGTAGCAAATAATCTCATGACAATACCAAAATGTTATTACTACTGTTGTTTTAGATATTGTTGGAAAGAAGTGAACGGAAATAAAGACAAGAACGGCCAGTGTAATACCTGGAACAAGTAAGCAAGAAGCAAGTTGTACACCAGATATTTTGATCACTTTGCTTTAACCGTCATATTGAAAGGTTGAGATGTATGTATTGTTAAATGTATATACTAACATATTACAGCCAAAAAGCCAACAAAGATAGAAGTTATTACGAAACCATACAAGTCTGCAGTTGATAGAAGAGACGCATCAACTGTTTTTACGACTTTTACCTGGAAAGTTGCTACTTTTGCACAACTTTCATCGGGGAGAAATGAGAAAAAGGGATATAAACACAATCGCAAGCCAAGTTTGCTAATAGATACTGCATCAATAAAGCAAAACTATGATTATTTTTCTGTTGGGCAGCAATCATACACGCTTTTGGAGCTAGTGTCAATAGTGTCATGTCCTTTACTCATGTAAGTAACTAATTGAAAGTTTCGAACTACTGTCTGGCGGTTAATTTGTGCCGCACTAACAAGATTTTAGATTACTAGCTATCTATGTATGTTAGTAAATATATACACAGCACGGTTGAGTAATCGTAAGGTCTAAACTGTTTGCCAGTTTTGATAACAAATAGCAAAAATGTTAAAAGGAAAAAAATAACTTGTTTGTTCCTTCGATTATTTTCGTCATGTTCATTGTCGTTATGACTAAACCTTGACAACAATGGCGGCATACTTTATTGTTGTATTGAAAACTCGGTCACAACTATAAAACAGTGTAAACAAATTCAGCCAATGGAACGTTTACTTATTCAAATACAATGCAAGACAAATTGAGCGATAAGTAAATATCAGCATTAATAGAGACTGTTTTCCCCAAACAAATTCCGTGGGTTTTTTGATGGGGTTTTGTACTGGAAGCGAGTGTAAGCTACTTTATTTAAAATAACGTTTAAAAAGTCCATTACATTACCTTCCACTATTCATATACTTGCTTTTCATGTTGCTACACTAATGTATTATGTATATTAATGCGGAAGAATATTTTAAAATGTCTGGCTCTCTGCATTGTTATTATTATAATCAAGTAGGAGCTACAGTAAGTGGTGTTACAGAAAGGACTTACATGAAAGCTACTTTGGTGGCAATGAAGAAAGTGGAAAGGGATAGCCCATCGTGTCGTGAAACATGCAAAAAAATATTTTGCTGGGTTGTCTTGTCCTTTTCTTGGAAGTAAGTGCTTTACAGTCTTTTATGCATGTCTACTTTATGGCCCCTGCTTTTCTTGTTGTACTAATGAATAATATATTTTTCTGAGCTGGTTGGCTGGGGAAGTATTCCCCGAAATAAGAAATAAGGAAAAGTTGACGCAGAGAGAGAGACGAGCTCATTTAAAAAAAATTACACACAATTTGAAAATTTCATGCACAGATACAAGTTGATGGTGTGAACCAAAAATGATAAGTGTTGAGGCATCGGCAGGTTTTTCAACCTACTTTCTGTTTCCAAACGATAGTTTAACATGTTTCATAGAGAAATTTACCATATTTTTTAAAACTATTTATTATTTGACAGTATTTAATGCAAGCACCTATCTTCAAATAAATATATATCTCTTCGACTTTCACATAGAAAATATACTGGTGACTGGAGTAAGTAGGCTTATTTTGGCTATCCAGCAGAAGCCTAGAACTAAACTAGCCACTTCATCCTTCTCCGTATAAAAATTAGATGATCAAAATTACTATGAAATTCAGCCCACGAACAATGAAGGACGTTCCTACTTTCTTCAAAGGACAGCCAAAAGTGGATGGATGGATAGTAATCATATTTGGCATTATTAATTTAATATGGATAATGATAATGATGAAGAGTATTATGAGGACAACGGAAAGTTTGTGTCAAGTACAAAAAAGTCAACCAACTTTTTGTTCGCCATTTACAAAACTTTCGTAGAACGAAGAAAACGAAACTCAAGTCATATCAAAGTTTCAATACAAAAAAAAGTTTTCCTTTTTAAGCACTCGTCACACATCCCTTTCAAGGGTTTCACTTTACTTGTAAGTCTACGAGTCTTGTACGGTGACAAGCGAAACATAGGGCGATATGGTGGTTAGTATGACGATGAGATGAAGATTATAGTTAAATAATAATATACATAAATACAGACATGAGAATGAAATATCCTGCCGTGAAATGCATCCAATGTTGGGAAAATTACGAACCACTCAGGAAGATTTTTCTTATATTTTCTTGATATTCGCTACAATTTTTTACTCAGACCTTTCTGATGATCTGAAAATGACAGGTAAAATAAGATGTGGAAAACTTTAAGAAAGTAAGTGAGTAAAATGTGACATTGTCGGGAAGCAGTCAAGCACCATGAAAATGTGTATATACACATTACGGTGGAAAAAGTAAACTAACAGCGGTTATGGTGAAACAGGTTTCTAGCATAATAATGAAATGTTTTTCTGAGTTAATCATACTACCCGAAAACTACATTTCTGTCGACTTGGTTTCGACAACAAGATAATTGTCTCGAAAAATGTAAACAAAAATGTCACCTAGACCCCACGATTAAATAAAGATGCATATGCAATTTTATTGTTTCTTGTGACTAAATACCTCGTTTTTGCATTATCGTGTTTACATGTATTTATCATCAAACATTTTCATGTCATGTTAACCAATTACAAGTACCAGGAATATGTTCAAAAAGCTTTTATCAAATATTTATTATGTTATTGGGCAATTTGTTCGAACACTTGTCTACTATTACGTTGATGGGTTATTCTCTTAAAATGGCATACTGGCATAATGGCAAAATAAGTAAATAGAAACAAGTACACTTCACTGTCTCAGTCCAACACTCAACGTTCCTTACAATTCTCAAACAAGATGTACATACAATATAGTAAATACATCTTCTGTCTATTTGCAAACCGACTATATGAGAATATTAGCATATAAATATGACATGGCAGTTTTGTATTAAAAAAAATGTTTTTCAATCAAACATCTTAAGCTAATAAATCGCTCATTTTATTCAATAGAGGCCTCACTGCTGCAAATCTATGTATGCAATGCACAACAAAAGAAACATATTGGTTTAGAGAAAGAAAGTTGTAGAGACCGTTTCAATTAACCCCATGTTCTTTTGTACGCTTTTTCACTCTTCCTACTTTCTTCCCCAGTTTTTTATACAAATTTTTGCTCAAGAAAGCTAAGAAAGTTCAGGAATTTTCTGAAATGTGCGTGGTAAAAAAGAGGAAAATTGATTTAAGACAACTTTCTCAACGTGTTTAAAAAATATTGTTTCTGTTTACACTTGAAGGCATGCTGAAAGTCACTTACATCTCGTTGCCACCTTACTCGACGGGACTATACAGCAAAATTAATTACTCTTCAACATTAAAAACGACAGAAAAAAGTTGCACACAAAGCCATAATCTAATAAAGTCCTCTCGTCTTCTTCCAGTTCCGTGCCAAATTTCCTTCAAGCTCAGCGTTATACTCAATTTCAATTTGACAAATTTATTCCCTTTTCGTGTTAACTCAAGCCAAACTTGAACATGAAAATAATTTGTGTGATTCGTCGTGTGCATGATGTAATCTTCATGGATCAGTGCAAAATAAAGTGCTTGGTGTATCTAATCTACATATTAATAAAAACATGTACCTATAACTTGTCTGAGTCTGTTCATAATCTAACAAAAAAATATATGCCTCATATATTTATTTTTTGTATAAAATACGTCAACGTTCATATTATATTCAATTCAATGTCTCATTAAATAATAAGCCAATATGTCAAGATGATGTGATAATAGTAGCAATATTAACGTTTTCTACCGACCTACCCCAAACTTATCATCATTTATCTCACTTTTTTTGCTTGTTGTATTTTTTTACATTAATGCTTCAACCCAAGTCTGATGAGTGAAATGCCAAGGTGGCGGTGGTGAAAAATATGGCATAAATATTTATTTTTCGCCTTTGGAAATAGCCGGTATTTACTTTCAACGTCATGAACCAGCCCTATATTCAATTCACTCTTACCATGTCACTCACCCATATCATAAAAGTCATGGTGTTGAATGTCTGAAGTTTTTATTATTATGCTTTCCTGATGCTGCGGCTGATATGAATAAACGGAATGGAAGCACATGTCTTGAGATTTTTTTTCTTTAAAAAAATATTATAAAAAATCCTTTACGAAAGAATTTGTTACTCACCTGTTTTGTTTTTGTTCTGTCAATGTCAGTCTTTGGCTTTCATCACCAGGTCAACCTAATAACAATTGCATCATGGTCGTTCCACTGAACTTTGAGTAGTTGGAGAGATTTCTGTGTTTGTTTTACCACTGGATTTTATAATAAAGCTATTAGTCTCTCACAAGCATAAAAGAAAGCACAGTCAGTCAAGATATAAATTTCACTTTACAAAGTACGTTATCCATTCAAGCCTTCCAGTTATTACCGATTTTCCAGACATTCTCTGATCTGGTTAATGTACACATGTATGCCGTCGCTGCTCCTCGCACTTCACTTGACAGTATAGTTTTTTTTATGTTGCTCCTTATAGTCTACTCAAATTAGTTCATAAAATCCTTTCTATCACTCACTCAAGTCTTCTAAGTTGTCTATCAGACAAGAGTTCTGTCTACAAATTACTTCATACCGGCTTGTCAAAAGCACAAAATCGCAATGGTGTACAACCAACTTACAACGATATTGCTCTCTATCCTTAGGCGACAAGTATCCTAACCTTCGTAGTCTTTAATACTGCTCCTTTTTGAATCTGTTGAGATTTTCCAATGAAGGGGAAATTGTTACCCTGAAATGAAACGATACCTCAACATCTTTTGCATTAACTAAGCATGCATCTACCTACACTTTAGTTTCAGTGTTGACAAAATCAAATAATTATAATTTACACACGAATGAGTTTGCTTGTAAAATTAATTATAGTGTAACACGAAGGTAAAGTATTGGCATAAATGCACCTGGATCAATATTTTCTGTATCCAAGTTTGTAATTAATTTTAGTAAATACACATCAGCTTGTGTGCATAGAGTGGGAAAGAAACACAGTCACTGTCGTTTAGTGTTTTTAAAACTATTGTAGTAATTCCATGAAATTTTGTTACGCACATAATATCATTTACATTAGCGTCATCATCAGTATCATCACAAGTGCAATCAAAGCCCACTCATTTCTCATATAAATGTATTTCCACAAACAATATACCCGAAAGCATACTTATAAGGGCCTGTTTTCACACCTGAAAACTTCAAAAGTGACTCTCCGTTCTATTATATCTTTTTGTAGAGAGTTGGTTGTAGGTATTTTGCGAAATTTATCATCTGCACAAGCTTTAGGCTCACAATAAAGTAGTACCCAAGTTTTTGTTTGTCACTCTCTTTCTGTCCCTCTCTACTTTCTAGCTGTACTACACAGGAGTGAAATGCTGTGATGATGGGGAAAAGGAACAAAGGAAAGTTCAGTTTAGATCAACCTAAATCAATCCCACAATCCCCTCTCCTCCTTTTCCTGCTTTCGTTCCCTTTATCATTTGTTTTGTTTTTTGAATATTCTGATGATGATGGTGCGTCTGCCTGGAAGTTTTAATGTTGTAGTCACACTTTCAACAGAACAGCATCAGTAAAAGCGACAGAATCATATTACAGAAATGGTCTGCCGTTATCATTTTCCCTGCACTGCTTTTACTTGTCAACCAAGAGAATGGGTTTGTAATGCGGATGTTGTGATCATAACGCCACAATGACACGTTATAGGAATGCAGGAACTTTAAAACAAACTTGGGTGAGTTGCATGGATATGGATGATGGTGATAGTGATAATGTTTATGCACTAGTCATTCTCACGTTGCTCTAATATCATTTTGAGCTTTCTTGGGTGACATGAGCATTATTTGCGATGCTCACTTCCCAGGTGAATTTCTCTCACCAAGATTCTTCTTCCAGCCGAGATTCCGGTGTAATAACATTCAATTACCTTCCGGTTTTACTTCTTCATATTGCTCTTACTAATGTTCGTGGAAGGAAAACAAGGTGTATTATTATTACTGTTGTTGTAGAATTGGATTTACGGTGGTAAAATGCACAGCACGGGTTTGACTTGATGATATTATTGATGTCTTGTCTTGATGTGGAGGAAAAGTGAGGACATGGACCACAACCACGACAAAATACTGACAAAACACAACTGAGTGTGATATAATATAACGGAGACTCTGAACGGTGAATAAAATAGTGTTTTGTGCGACACGAGAATAAATTTGTATGAAAAATCACAGGAGACTGACGCTCGTTGGCGTTTCATGAACGGTTTCCAGCGAAGAACTAAACCAGAGTTCCCGTGGAGCTGGGATAGTTATAGGGAAAAAAGAGTATGCGATAGAGAATTTTGTAAGGCAAGTTAGCGGAAAGAGAGAGAGTGGGAGGGTTTGGTTATGTGTGGCTGCTGCTGATATTGTTCGCGAATGTGACGCGGGCGAACAACTAGAAAATCATGCAAAGGAGAAAGTAGTGCAAAATGAAAAGAAAAGTTGGTTTGGTTCGTTGCTTTGCTTTTTGTGTTTCACGATTGTATGTCTATGTCTTCTTGCCTACCTAATAATCAGAGTGAGAGCGATAGGAAAATGTGTTAAGCTCTGGCAAAGTTGATAATGCTTACATTATATTATACTATGCAGAAAAAACCTCTTTTTTTTCGCTTCCTCCTCGTAAAATCAATGTCATGCTGAAGCCATGAACCATGTATGTGGAATATAATGGCGAAAGATATTCAATAATAATATAATGTTGTGCGTGCAAGTGTGCTGAAGTGAGAGGAAACGTTATTGAATGAACGAGTTTAAGAGTAAAATTGAGGTGTGCAACTTGTATTACAGATAGGAAAAGAGAATATGTGTGAAAAAGAGTAAGTGTTGTTTGCTGCTTTACTGCTTCTCTCGTGATATTTGAGTAAAAATATGCACCGCTTCCAAAATGAAAAACAAGAAGTACTGGAAAGTCATGGAAGACGATATTGTAGGCAACACACACTCCACTTGGTGGGCTTTAATGGTTTCATTTATCATGATTTTGTTTGCTTCCTTCAAATATATAACGTGCAAGATTAAAATCTTGACATTTACATGATCCGAGAGAGCACAAGTCGTCGAGGTAAAATGTGCATATTATGTGTATGCATTTTGTTGTATTTGAATTGATGTCTGTATGATATTTTATTGGAACACATCTTTGAAATGAATTTTAAAAGGTTTCCTGATTCTTGATTCCTTAACGGTAAAATCGTTCTAGTATGTTCGTATAGCTTTAAAGCATATTACAGCCTTTTAGTCTATTCAGGTTTTACGTTACTTTGGCTGCCACACTACGACGTAATTCGCGGAATGAGTTTAAAAGTTACTAGTTTGTGAATTCACTCTGTTTTGCACTCTTCAGTTGGAAAGGCTAATATTAATGAAGTAAAGTAAGTTACAGGGAATACTTTTGTATTTGTTTATTCCTAAACTCATCAAGCACGCTCTAACGTTTTCGACATTTTTATTAGCAAAATGTCACCATTACGAAATAACGTTATTTGGTGAGTTTATTAAGTGCCCCCGAGTTAACTATTGATTTTAATTTGACTGCAGCCGCAGCGGCCTTGATTATCTCCGCAAAACTATAAATAGAGTATAAGAGGTGCGCATAGCAAGGGAATTCATATTTGTACCGTAGACACTACCGACACATCAAGCCCGAGGAAATGCGTTGAGGAGAACTGAATTAAGAGGCTTGATTGATTGATAGATATACTTTAGCTTGGCAGTGTTTTCAACAATGATGATTTTTAAAAAGCACCTGTCTTGTGATTTTCTGTCGCTACTTGTTCATACCTGTCATTTGAAGATTTTTTGATATTTATCATGAGTAGCTACTTTGCATTTGGTGAAGAGAGCAAATTTGGGGTAAACGGAGGGAGGTATGAAATGGAAAGTACACATTTGGTGATTCAAGTGGAGATAGATGAATAGAGATACAGGTGCCTCTGGCTATTTCCTGTAAATAGAGCCTACACTTCACGTACACACACAAGTAGTGAGAGATAAAAGGAGAGAAGAGCAGAAGAGACAGCGAAAGTGAATACGAGGAAAATTAGGAGTACGCAGCGCCATAGCTACGAAGATGGAGAGAACGAGAGTTTTGGAAGTCGACAGAGGAAATGTATCGAGAATTTTGGGAAATGCTGCTGGAGGCCGTAGAGTGAAAAAGGAAGGAAACAAGGATGCAATGAAAATGAAATTGAATGAATGTTTCTGACTTTCTCTTCCAAAAGTAATGGACCCACAAACAGCTTTAGTGATGGTGGTAAGAAACGAGGGCTGACGACATAACTTCTTTCTTGTTTTAAGAAAACACGACCGTGATAGTGACGCTGATAGAGAAATTATAAGTCTGCATGCATAGTATTAAATGCTTGGGGGAAACTTACAAAGTTATTATGTACAGAGCACATGCATGCAAGTAAGTTTAGGAAGAAGTGTGAGATGGAAATCATTCTTGAGTTTTCCTAAATAATTTTTTTATTGTTTCAACAAACGTCAAAGTAATACAAGGAAATTACACGGAAATATATTTACATAAATAAATTAATATGATATTTGAAACTATTCTCGCTAATACACATATGTACTATATAATTATACGCATTCATTTTTATCCAAACTTAATTGGTTTTACATCACTTCACGCTTTTCAAAAATAACATTTTTTAGATATACTAAAACTAGTTCATTACTTTGAAATTAAATATTAACCAATGTTTTATGTTGCCTAAAAATAATCACTCATACATAAATATGTTGGTTATAATTTTAACATGACATTAAAAAATATTGTACCAGAACAACGGTTTTTTGTTAAAGTAATAGTTGACCTTTAATTAAAAGAAATTTTAAACCTTCTCGAAATATAAATTGGTCCGAATTCTATAAGTTTTGGAAAAAAACATAAAAAGAATAGTACAAGTAGTTGGCAGACTCCTAATTTTAAAAATCTATTCTCAAGTTAAGTTTTCATTTTACAATAATCACTACTGACTATACATTACATCGATAAGTACATTATATGATTGCGTCGATGATTAACAGTTACTCCTCTAATTCAACTGTTTGAATATTTAATTAATGTTTTGACTGACACCTGCTCCAATAATTGTCAAATTATACTAAACTGTATTAACATCCGTAAAAAGTTTAAATACAAGTTCTTTCCAGCTCGGTCAAGTGCGAAAATCCTATCACTATCAATTTATCCTGTTCCCGTGTTTGAACTTTCGACGTAAGCGTTTCAAACGCGTCAATAAAAGTATGCATATTTACGTACTTTCGTTTTCTCTAACCACTTCTTTTTCTCTCGCCTTGTCATCTTAAAAATATTTAATTTTGTGACGGATTTTCGTTACAATAATATGATTGTTAGTTTCTCATTACATTTAAAGAAACACTAATATGTTTCATGTGTCAGGTAAATCGGTTAAAGTAGCAGTATACACAACACCATTTCTAATTTAGTCATGTCGTAATGACTGGTCCGAAAAAAATATGATCATAGACAAATATGAAAGGAACCTCAATAAATTTAGTTTTTAGATAAAGATTTCTTTGTGATTTTACGAGCAAATTGAAATTTATGACACGACTAATTTTTGCTACATTATTACTCAGTAATAATATATTGTTTCATTTAACAAAGTAATGCTCAATTTAATTGTGTGCTAAAGATAAAGGAAAAAATGGAAGAAACTAATAACGAACTTCCAACTGAAAACGCTCAAGATCAATTTTGTTTCTGACTTTAACTGCAGTCTCAGGATCCAGCAAATATTCTGTTTTGAACAGACCATCCCAAGTGTTCTCTCGAACCGTTTTATAATTCTTGTACAGGACCACACGAAGGGACCTGGACACCTCATCAACTGTCCAAAAGGAATCATCCACTCGAACCTTGCCATGCAGTTGACCCTTTAAAAGTATAAATTATTTTTATGATCAGTTCCATCAACTAATCTTGCCGCATGACGTACATATGTGCATGTATTGTATATAATTTAATTCTCAAACCTTCAGAAGGATTTTGGAGCCCTTCTTGATCTTACAATCCAACTGCTTTGTCTTGATTTTTACACTCAAATCTTTAGCCTTTGTTCCGGGAGGAATGGTTATCTCAATATTGACCTCGTGAACATTTTGCCACCAGCGGCCCCAATCCAGGGTCGTTATAATTGGTTCGGATTTGTCCACAAAGTAACCCTGTGGTGGTGGCCAGCCAGACCGTCCTGCAAACAAACCAATGTACACACAACGAAAAGTTGAAAATAAGGTTTTCCTTGTGTAACAATGAAATTGTTGAAATTATAATTAATTATTCAATCTAATTTCATCTTTCACAAACCTGACCAGTAGAAAAACATTATGAAAGGATAATAGTTGATGCGATTGGCTCACAGTTACAAACGATGAGTTAACAATCTCTAAAGAACAAGTATTTTTTATTTATTTTTTACGAAAAACTTGAAGTGGAGTAAAAAAAAGAGTAGTTTGGTCGCAAAGAAGCAAGAGTGTAATGTACAAGGTGAGTTGAAAAGAATAGAAGTAAAAGTAGAGATGATCAACAACGATTTTCAGTAGGTACTTGTTCGGATAGATCGGTCGGCCATGGAATATCTCACCTTCTTACATCACAACAGCTTCGATCGGATGTCGTTGTATCCATGTTGAAGGATTCGGTGGAGCGAGGCCTTGTAATGTGCACAAGTGCTAGACAGGCTCAGCGTCAGACACACACGAAGATTGCAAGTTTCTCTTTACACGTCTGCTTTTCCATCTCCTGTACACACACGGATCCAGCCGGTAAATGCGTGATGTGTATGTAATGAAAGCATTTGCATATTCTAAAGACAATATTGTTATGCTGCATAGAATGCAATATGCTGACTAATGAAAAATATCATCATCAATGACTTACGTAACTTGAAGATATGTTTTAGAAAAATCTATTTCTCAGGACACGTTGCATCTCGTCTATCAATAGCATAGATGCCGTTTTCGGTTTTAGTGATAACGGAGAAAATACAATGTTTCAAACAAGGAGGTATCAGTACCCGGAAGTATAATATATATCCATCCATTAACCTTGAAGTGAAAGATTATAAAGATTTTTTTCGGGGTTGCTCAGTCATCAATCATTCAAACTTTGCTGACAGGAAATAATTAAGTCATTAAATGAGACAAGTGTGTTGCTACAATATTGATGAAAATAATAAAATCAATACAAAACAACATTTCAAAATTTAAATTTTGAATTGCATGCAAATCTAATATCATTCGCTATTACATTCGTAATTAATTCTCAGCACGTCCTTGATGCAATACATAGTTTAGACAGTTTTTCTCAACTCGTTGCATTTTCACTTTCCTCAACATGTTGCATTTTCCGATAAAACTTTCTCCAGATGAAAAGCAACAACCCGGATCTCGCGCTTCTCTGAGATGTGTTCTATGGTTCTTTGCAGACGGGATTGAATCATGTCTGTATCCTCATCTTCTAAAATATGGTACAGTTAGTACAGTGAGGAGTCTGCCGAGAAAAAATCCTTTGTTCTTCCCGTTTTCATCAACATACAACATGAATAGTTACTAGTTATAACTTATAAGCTATAAACCACAAAAACAATCAATGTACAAACTTGAGCACATGAGTTGTTTCAATTCAATAAAATATATTTTCTTCGCACAGTAACTATTACCTTAGAACCCAAGTCGAAGTTTAATTAAAAATTAAATAAGATATATATGTATGTGCGTACAAAAATGGTATGTTGTATTTGCTAATCATACAGTTTCTGAGCATCTCAAAAAATTTCTGCGTTCAGCTCGCTGAATATTTATCTTCATAAATTTTACAAAATCAAAAATGTTTTTTAAACAATATGCACACAGTACAAAAATGTATATATACATAGTTGAATCTGTGTGTACATATATGCAAAGTTTATTATCAATCGAGCATTTTAACTCACTCCCAAACTCAAACCCTTTTTTATGTTGCTATGGTTATTCCTTCATTATATATTAATAATATCGACGCTAATTACAGCAAAGGAATGGCGATGAGGTGAATGAGCATGGCTTTCCATTTTTCATCGGTAAACCCTGCTTACATACATATTTTAATATTCATGGCTACAATTTATCAGCAGTATTTAAGTAAATTCAAGTACGTTACTTAAATGTGTATGCTGTTGCATTTAAATTTATAATATGATAATATTAAATGATTGCACACAAATATTACTCTCTCCCTCATATATATGCATGTACCCTACAATACATGGTATCCTGTATGTCTTGATTTGATTTGAAAGGTAAAATTCTACTCTCTGGATGAACTCAAAGTATTAAAAAATATAGTCTTGTCTTTTGTATGAATACATTGACTACTAACTATAATAGTTGAAATGCACTATGTGGTCACAACTAAATTCACTGTAAAAAATTCGCATTTAAGCATATCTCGCAGTAGGAATCATTATCCTACACCATAATCATCTTCCACATGCTTTCATTGTTAAGTTGCATTTCGCTACTGCTCACGTTTTGCTCTGTTCATTGTCGTTCCTCCATTACCTATCATCCACTCGACTCACGCGCAAGAAGGCCAAATAGATAGAGTTAAGCTGCAGCCCTTTTGCAGTTGTTGTGATCAGTCGTCTCGCGTTCACTGTGACGGCAAGAACGCAAGTATTCATCAGTACCATTATCATCCCTTTGATTATTTTGTGAGTGATCCCTTTTGTTTGTACGTATACGAGTCTGATCTGAAACAATTTCTGTGTTTTTAAAATTCAAAGTGAATATTTCATTCAAATTCAAATCGACATTTTTTTTGCAAAACATTAAATAAATAAATAAATTATTTTGAGCGTGTGTGTTTTCATCAAAGTAAAACAACAACCATGAGTATGGAGAAGCAGCAAAATTGTGATTCAATGACTACGGTCACTGTAAAGGACTTTAATCCTCAAATGGACTATCAGGAGCCTCCACCGGTATGATAATTAACATTTAAACATTGATATTTTTGATTCGTTGGTTGGAAATGCTTCTACATGTAAAATATTTTTGATTAAAATGACCAGAGTAAAGGTGAACGTCCAAGCTAAGTGAGCTTGATTTTATAGGACACAATTAATTATCAATATTTGGGAAATTATTTACCAATATTTACTTTTTCATATAAAAATTAATTGGAAAATAGGTTATCAAAGTATCGTAAACGTTTTTCGTCATATGCACATTTATTTATCTTAAAGCGAAGGAGTGGAACACAAATTAGTACTATCCCCAGAATCTATATTTAACTAAAGTTCCGAAAGTTGGCCTAGTTTCTGGTTGACCATACAGTAAAAGGGATTAAAGGAGCATCAAAATAAATTACATTTTACAGAAAAACGTGTTGAATGCGTAAACCGTTCTCTGCTATTGTCCTGCAAGCAGATTCACAGATAGAAGTCTCGTAAACAAAGCACATCAAAGCTATAAGCCTAGGGTTCAGCACAGTAGCAAAGATTCCATTGTTGACAATCCTGACGTGTGAGGCCACGGTTATTTGGTAAAATAACAGAGCAGCATCGTTCGTTGCCACGAGCTGCATTATGCATCAATCCTTAATAAATATACGCAAACACAGTCTCCATACAAATAAGAGGAGTCCTTCAAGTACTCAAGTGTAATAAATTTGGGACTGCAAAGGATATTTAGATACACACGTACCGTACGCACAATAATAGCATGAGGGTAAATTGACTGATTGCCTGAAGGATTTTAAAGGTCCTTTACTTTACAAACCAAAAAACTTTCAGTTTCAATGTGACATTGCATTAGAACTTGCTGTAAAATTCTATCAATACACTATATACAACAAATGTATATGCAACATTTCTTCATGACAACATAATGCGATTGTACGTTGTTGGGCTATTTATAGAAGCCAACATTGACAAGTTGCTATATTATTAGTGTTTATGACAAAGGTTAACTAGAGCACTGGAAAATTTTCCAAACGCTGAAAATTCCAAAAATTATTCAGATGTAAGATGCATTTTAGTATCATCAAATCAGGCCACAAGATATACCTATTGCATATTTAATCAACAGTTAAGTTTCCTAAGCAACAAAATAGTTTCTAAATCAGTAAGACAAAGAGTTCAAAATAGCGTTTTATTTTTAACTCCACCACTCCAAAAACGTGAACCAGTCAAAAAATGATCATCTATCTATTCTGATTTTCTTTCACACAGAAATGAATTTATGACTACAACAACGAAAAGCAATAACAATGCTAAGTATTTTTGTTTATATATCACACTTAAATTTTCTTTTTTTCACCTTCCTTTCACATGCAATTGAACTCAGTTATGATGAAAATCACATAACAATTTAATTTCAGCAATCATAATAACTGTAAACAAATATACGCTCGGTTTTACAACCAAAGCATCTTCAAATTTGACAAATGCACTCTTTTTTTCTCTTTGTTTGAATATCAAACTGACAGAAAAGAGCTGTTTTAAAAAAAAGTGCAGTTTAAAACATCATGCATTTATTTGATTCCATATCATTATGCATGTGAAACCGCATTGTTTGCAGTAGTGACAAGGAATAGACAAATAGGCTATTATGCATGCAGAATAAAGTAATCATAACGAATTATCGTAGCGCATTTCTATTATGCATGCAATACGTATTATGATTATGATAAATTAAATAATTTACGCTAACCAGATAAGTAAACAAGAGAGTAAAGTCCTTATCGTTTCTCCTTATACCTATATTATCAGAACTTCTCATCTTATCAAGATTTAAGCCAATATTAAAAATAAAAAGTTTTACAGTTTTGTTACTTAACTGGGAATGTAAGCATTAAAATAACAATTCATTTTATTATTTCGCAGTGTTGGCAAAAAAATACGCCTTTTATGATAAATCCTTTGAACACACAAAAATCATTAGCAAGCGTTGCAGAAAACTGGTGCTTACTTTTCAACAATAATGTTTAAAGTTATTATTAAATGATTAATATAAGTAATAATTTGGGAATTTATTATTATTTACATACAAGGCAGCAGTTATTGTTATAATTTACACGCATGAATGGAGATTCAGGCGGTAAATGTTTGATACAAAACAATGGCTCACGTTTTGGAAATTCAAGCCAATTCTATTATCACTGCTCTCTTTGTCTTCACATCTGTCTTAAATTTAAAATGCTGATTATGCCATGCCAGCAGCACACTGTACTGTTATGGTGATGCGATGATGCAAACAATGCAAAAATTTGGTAAATGAACCATTTTATGTCACTATTCTTGACTGCGTCGCAAATATATATATTCACATGTCGTGTTTAATCAAGTTGTGAAGAAATCCAATGATGGGATTGACGAGAGGACATGATACACATAAAGAATTGTTAAATGATACGATGCATTTCCTCCTCCCATTCAACCAAGGCTTTTGTTCAACTTAGCAAGCACATTACCGCCAGTACTACCTTTCAAGTAATTAAGCCTGACTGACTGTGATAGCACATCATCGCATTTGCATAATATGAATATTTGATGGCAGTTATGTATGCTCAAATTACTTAACAACAGTCATTTGTACAAATAAACACTTCAGTTTTTTTTAACCAGAGAGCTGTGCAAATTACTCTGACAATATGATTTTTGCAAAAGCACAATATGCACATAATATCTTGTATAACAGACAGGAGGGGAATTGTTGGTGATGATGACTTAAGATACAATAATTAGAAAATTAACAATGCAAATTGATAGCGCAGGTAGTAAGAATATCATTGTAAAAGTAAAACAATGGATTTATGTGCAGAGTCGAAATTGAGGATGCTTATTTTACAGTAGTAATTATCTCATAGCTGTCATCAACATGGTATTATAGTGCATGGTACTTTCCTAAGGGACAATAAACTAGCAGCTAATTTTTTTCCCTAAATACGAGCATGACAATAAGCTCAAGAATTGCTTACCCGTCCATTTTTTACTGACTTGACAAAAAAAACGTCTCGATCACAATTACAAACAAAAGTTCCTCATTTTTCAAAAGATAAAAGCGTCTTAGCACTCTGCCTCAAATTTAGTCCTTTGCATTGTTTATACTGACTCTTACGCAAAAATATTACGTCAAAACAATTTTACGACAGTAGCAAAAAGACCATAAAAATTAATCCCATTCATAATACCATTTACATCTTTTACTGCTGTGTGTACTAGGCTTGAACTCAGCCAGTTTTAAAGCCTGTCCGAATCTCAGCATTGCATCGTAAACTAAATTAGTTAAAGAGTATGTCATGTCACACGTACATAATATTTGTATGTAATATCCATCAAAGTAACACGAAGCGACAAGAATTATTATGAACACGGTTCATTATGGGAAGAAGACGATGATGAAGGGGAGATTAAGAAGAGGAATCTGAAACTGAACGAACGAAAGCGAAAGTGAAACTGTGTGAGTAATGTCTCATGATTATCATTATCAATAGTAACACACATCACACATGTACAGGGTACAGAGCTAATCAGCGTCGTTTAACAGGTAGTTGCATACATATATGCTTCATAACATGCATGTGGCATGTATATTTGTTTTACATGCCAATATAAAAACTGCAGTACTCTACGCTGATCGATGTTATTCTCATATAAACCTATTTGAAATAAAAGTATAAATAATCACAATAAATGCAGCGTTATGATTATTGCTACGATTTTTTATTACATTACTGCATGTCATGTGAACTCACTCACGTAGCAAATAATGGATTTAAAAACGAATTCGCAGTTTTTTTCTGCAGTCAACTATCTTTCCTTTGAGATTTCAATTTGTAAAGTTTAAAGTAAATGAAAGCTTTAACAGTGCTCTGTGTTGAGTTGAGAGAGATGCATGCACATTATCTCTCATTTTGGTTCGTCGTTTGGTTTATTATTGGAAGAATGTACGATAATAATGTCGTGTTCGAGAGGAGTAAATGTGTGCGTTCATCGTCCCCATTATGAAAATAGGTAGTGGAGGTAAGTGATGGGGTCGTCGACGGTTATTTGTGTGAGTACATGTGAAGATGAAAAGATGACTACAAAATAGGTACCAATTTGTGTGTACTATTGACTCGCAGTATTTGCTGTTTTTTAAATTTTTACATTGCATTTTACAGTTAATCATTAATGCTATCGTAAAACCTCGGATGATTACGATTTAAAATAAAATTTGCTTAGCTACTATTCCCTAGCCCAAATTGTAGGCACTTTGCATATAGTCAACTGTCCTAACCAAAGTCATAAAAATAAGCGTGGGAAGTTAAAGGAAAGAGATTGCGATAGGGACACAAATAGGACAAAAAAATAAAACAAAAATTACTAATGTATATGCAAAAATAATTTTTTGGATAACATAACACCATCATCGTCATCAGGCAAAATGTGTGCAAAACTAAAAGTAGGTACATATATCTTGCATGATTTTACGCATGAATCGTTTTCTCTTTTTGTACACACATCTTCCATCTTCCTTCTGTCTATGCATGGCAGAATATTATAGAATACCATTCAGAACATGAATTTCGTTTAATTTTTTTTCTTCTCGGCGATGTCGATATATGTTTTACTTGCATAAGATTTCACACATGTATGACACATGTAACACGTAACGATACCAAATCCGAGATGAATAGAGTCAAGAAATGATGGCAGTACTGATACCTGTGTTATTACTAAGAATAATAAGTGCACTACATTATTTCTTCGCAGAAAATAATCATAATAATAATTGCCTTGTGTGTGTGCGATGTTTCGCTTCATTAAACATTTCACGTAACAAAATGCATATGGCGTCAACTAATACTAATATGCACTTATTTCGTTCCGCCGGTGAGATTTACATCAGCAAAATATCTATACGATGTTGTCGCCTATTATTCAAGTAATAATCATGAATATCTATATCTACACATTTTTTTTATTATTGTGCTAAGATAATTTTAAACCCATGTCATATGTCATGTACCAGCCGACCGACACGACATTATTACAATAAAAATCGAGCCATTTCCTTTTCCCCTATATGCAAGATATAATTTATCTGTTACCTGGCTATTTATTTTTGCTCGTTGTTCCTTTATGGCGGCGGCACACACAGCTACAGCAAACACAACGTTTGTTGTGGTGAGGCAAAAATTCAAATCCCAAAAATGGGTCTCTTCTCATTTTCATTCCGTTGAACTCAATCTCAGACAATTGAACCATATCCTATTGCTATATGAATATCCTGTAAACAATACTAAGCTATGAAAATAGATAGAAAACTATTTGTCCAACTAGCCAAAAAAGTGAACAACAATGAAAAAGTGAATGGGATTTTATAGTTTTTTGTGATGCGGCCCCTATGCATGAGATTCGATACGGAAGATGTTGATAATGATGATGTGTTTGATAAATTGATACCATCAAAATAAACCGTACTACTATTCAAGTATGTATTAGGATGGTAGTAAGGCACAAACACACAAAAAAACGATAATTAACAATATCAGCAGACAGGAAATTGCTATTCAATTCAATACTCTGCAATGTATATGGTGTATTTTGTTACCAAGCCAACATAACACAAATCAGTTACGAAATGTCATGACATGGGTCACTAACAATTGGGATGATTCTTGTTTTAATTTTTGTGTCATGTGTCTAAATACGAGAAACGTTGCTCTATTTTTTGACTGCTTGGCTTTGTTATATTCTAATTATTCAACAGTATCTGTACAGTAGTATGATTGAGTTAGAATATACTTACGCATAACATGCAATACAGAATCAGGAAATTAAGATAATTGAAGTTTTGCAATTCAGAAGTTTAATTCAAAACCGCGGCTTTGTCTGTTTGTCCGTGATTTTGAACGATAAATGGTTGTCATTGTCATTTAAAAAGGAAGTGGGTACATCCTTTGATTTGGCCTTTCGTAAAATTTTGGAATTATTACGATCACATATTAAATTACTATTAAAGCAGAACAAATAAACTAGTTGTATTGTAGCATCTTGACTGGTATACTTCATATTCATTCAAAAACTTAAAATCTATTATTTTTAGTAACTAGATAATGATCTCCAAATACAAAGAAAAAACAAACGATTACTAAAAGTATGCTTCATGAATTTCATAATAACACGATGAAATAACTTTAAATTGAAGAATACTATTAATAGGTATTCATCAATCTGATTGTTTTTATTTTTTCTTCAAAAGAAAGTAAAAAGCAACTTGCTAAAAATAAAGTTGTGGTTGGATGAAAAAAAACTGAAAAAAAGGAATGTGAAAACTAATAATTTACATACAGTATTATTCATATATGCACACGATGATTACATGAATGCCGCAATACGACCATAATAACGGTTCAGTCGCTAAATATCATACAAAAACAAAAAAATCGAAACAACAGATCTATTATGTTATAAACACAGTAGCGTTTAAACCATTTAACGCACATGCCCAATTTAAATGGTTTAAAAAATAAATCAACAGATTCAACTAAAATTTTATTCTTATTTTGGCTAGATTAGTTTGAAAGCTATACGTTTCCAGAGCTTATACCAGTTTACTAAAATCAATACATCTAGTTTCATATACAGAATATGTCATTAGTCATTGCAGTCTTGTAAGCAAACACTTTCACAGATTGTTCTTCAAAACACTCAGAATACCTTGAATGTATTATACATTTACTGCAATCGAGCCTTGTAAAATCGTAACAAACGAATTACGTTGCATTCACTTTACCCTATTTTTACAGCAAAAAGTTTTAAATTTAAGAGTGCTAAATCATATAGGCTTGGAGTAAATGAAAATCGTAAATTTGCAATGTTTTCATTTTAATATTATGAATGAAACTGCAAAAACTTCAATTTTGGGGGAAATCTCTTTTGATACGGTTTTCCTGTAACAGACAAGCAAGAAAAAATGAAATAAAAAATTGATGAATTTAAAAAGTATTGTATACTTTTTAGCAAGTATTATTTTTTATTATAAGAGGATACACAACACCAACATTACGTGTAAAATTTTCAATTATCCTTGCTATACCGATCGTAATTTTCATTTTGTTTTTTATTCATTCAATCATAAGCCCCTAAATAATCGAGTAATAAATTATTATGCAGGAAATAATGCTATGTTTGTGTGATGATTGAAAACGAAAGTGAATTATATATTATTTTTATTATTTTTGGGAATATACTTCAAAGTAAACAAATGGATTGAAGATTTATAAATTTTTATGCAAAACGAAGCGACAGTACACTGTATTTTCACAAAAAGGGATAAATTGTTTTAAAGCTACTTTGTACTTTATTTTCATGCTGAATAAACAAAATGACCGCTCCTCAATTCAAAGGCAGTCAATTAATTATTGTAGAACGTCTAAAATGCAATTTAATCAAAACAATACAAAACTGTTTATCAATTGCAACAGATACATTGAACAATTTTTATCCCAAAATGTTCACACAATTGTGTTCAAAATTTGAAATATTCTTTCGTTGTTTTCATTTCAACCAAGTCAACTGTGACCAGCAAAAAGAAACAGAAAGTAAAACATGCGGTTTGGTTAAAGTGACGGCGCAATATTTTCAATGAAGATGAAGATGCTAAAAAACGTACACGATGAAAAGTTTGGAAGGCTTATTGTTTATAGCACAATGAATAAAATGACATGATACGTATAAACATCAAGTAGCTATATACCTAAAATTGTATTCATTTAAAATTTAACTGTTCATTTCTCATGTTCAAATGCAAAAACATCTTATTGTTAGCCTACATGTCATCGGCTTAAAATTTAGGAGGGTAGGTCCGAAATTACTGAACATGCATAAATACATGATGCAGTGTTGATTGTTTTTTTCAATCTTTTTTTTTACAATCAGTGACAAGATGAACATTATTTTTTATGTCTTTAAGTTTAAAAATGAACTCTTCCATTGTTGCTGTCATTTTACATCATCAATCATCAATTTTCGTTTTAGTTTCTTCTTTTATTTGGGGACAATAACATCAAACATCAGTCGCTGTTGTACAAGCATTCTCATCAAACAAAACTTTGCAATTGTACTTTACGCATAAAGTAGTAGGTACAACATAATGGTCGTTCGTACTCGTTTTTTTTATAGAAAATAAAGATGAAGATGAGATAGTTACTAGGTTTTTCAAAAGTCTTTGTTGTTTGCGGTTCTTTCTGAATTTATGATGATGCTATCAACCTAACTAACGATGCAATACCTACATAACTCAGGTAAATGGTATTTCGCTCAAATGATAAAGCTAAAGTGATGACAGATTGCTCTGAGCTCACGTAATCCTTTATTTTTTTTGCTTAAAAATAAATAAAAATGTGCTAAAAGTAGTTTCGTAACGGTAGAAAATTAGCTTAGATGCAGTAAAAATGAGGACGTTCACCTTCTACTTTGGTCGACCTTGCGTTGTCATTTCATCGTACCAAAAACCCCAGGAGAAAAGTTTGATTTACCTAAACATCTCTAACAACCAACAATAATTTCTTACCAAATTAATTGATTTTTATGCTGCATAATATGTAACTACATCTAATTATTTTTCTTGTTTTTATTATTATTATTATCCGATTCATCCAGGCTTATCGCCCAATGAAGACTACACCAATGGTCCAAGTGGCTAAAATTGTGGCTGTTGCTGCAGTTTCCATTGCTGGCATGCTCTCATTTGCCATAATTTTCTCAGCGTGGCTTACCAACAGTTCCTGCCAGCAACAACTCCAACATCTTCAACAACAACAACTTGTCGCTCAACAACACCAGCAACAACAACCCTCGGTGCGTAAAAAATAGAGCAACTATTCTTTTTAAATTCTTTTTTCCATTTATAAAGCTGTTAATTTCACTGGTGCTTTTCATTTTCATGCCATTATCTTATGTAGGCTTAAAAACAAATTAAAATGCTCCATTCATAAACATTAAAAAATGCAGTAAAACGCATTGAAGTTGCATTGAAAGCAATAAAATGTGCAGAACTAAATGAGAAGCTAACACATATTTACAATGATTCGCAGTAAAGACAAATGTGAACTTTTAAACCCTTTTTATTTACAAACAATCTTGAAAGCATTGCCCCATACGACTCATGAATTAAAAGAAAGAAAACGAATTGTCATGCCGTGAAAAAATAAAACCTTGAAAAGTACAAAAACAGAAAGAAAAAACAAGTTAAACAGCAAATCTTCAGCCCAGCAAACAAATAACTACTGCTCTCGTTTAGTTTAAAAAAAAACTCTTTCTTTGCCCATTTACGAACAAATATCAATTCAAAGCTGAATGCACTTACCTACCTAGCAAAAAATTTGATTTCCATGGTGTGTTGCCTACTGACGTTGATATTTTAAATTTAAACCTCAAAGTTTTTCTGTTAACTAAAATTCGCTTTCTGTAGAGTTTACTAACCTGACTTTGTTGGAAGTGAGTAGTGAGTTGCCATTTTTTTAAAGTTCTTTTTTGAATATATGCTGAATACTATTATCTTATTTTGATTTGTCTCAATTTAACAAAACATGGGTTTGAAAAGGATTTACATTTTTTGTCGTCACTTTGTTTTGAGGTGTGGGAAGGGAATAACTATATACTATTTAATTGCATGCAGCCTTAAAACACATCTTAAATTACAAACTTAAAATGTTTAAAAACAACTGTTGCCATCCATAAGCCAAACCTTTATTAACACACTGTAGTACCTACCTTTACTACCTATAAGTAAAATATACATACCTCCGTGTGCTTATCTTTCACTTTTGTTGAAAACTTTATCAAAACTTTTTAAAATGATAAGATTTATTATTTACGGAAGCTTTGCAAATTGATATGGCCGTAAGAAGGTAATTTTTAACAATTTTAAAACTCTAAAGATATGACTAAGAACCCTAAAAAATTACGATTTGCAAAATTTACAAAGGATTAACATAAACATAAACCTACTTCGGACATAGTTTTCCAAACAATCGATAATAATAAATAAAATACTTCCTGACAATATACGATCTTCGAAAACAAATTGCACAAAATTCAGTAAATATTCAAGTCAGTTTTTTTGTCAAATCGACTTGTACAAATTTCATTTTTTTACGAAATAAATGAAAAGAAATAAATACTCTTATTAATGCAATTTGTAATGCAGTTCTATACTTTGTTATAAATTGCTTTACAAGCATTTTTACATGTTCCGCTTGATTCATGAGAGTTCCTCATTTCCTTCCTTTTAAACTTCACTGCTCATACCAAACCAAGTCAGTAAAGCCAAAATAAAGTTTACGTCTCTGTCTGCTGTCTAAACTTTACATAGCTCTGGTCTGGTTCTTTGCGCTTTGTTCAGTCACCCATATCACTTTACTGCATTTTAGCGTTCATCGATGCATGATGCATGCACATATTACCTACCTGTCTAATAATCATAATAAATATAATGCCTACCTTTCCTTTGCCAACATTTTTCATATTTACCATTTTTACTCTCTTAACCATTTCCAATCACAACATAATATTTTTCCCAACATGAAAACGCACAAAAAAAGCATACAACAACACTAAATGCTAAAAAAACTTCAGCATCAACGCACACAACAATCGTCACCGTGATGACTTTTACAAGAGAAATGCAACAACAATAACACCATCAATATATATCATGATGATCAAGTCACATTTCATTATGGGATCAAAACATTACATCAAAACAACAACAAAACTGCATAGATTACAATTTGCGATTTACACTTGCAGTTTACCTATAATTGCAGCCTTGCATGCAATGCTTAAGTTGTTTTATGAGTTTTTAAAATGATAAAACGAACACACTACTATAATGGCAGAGTCTGCAAGCTTTTTTTCAAAATAAGTAATATGAAGAAAAAAATTATATAAAAATACCAATCAACATTTTTATTATTCATTGATACTGCAAAAAAAGTACTCGAAATTCTCTCAGCCCTTGTTGTTAGTTGACTTTAATAGAAAAAAAATTATTTGCAGTATGCACTAAAATTTAAGCATGAAATGAAGTATGGATGAGAAATGCACAATAATTCATTGTTATTTTGTCACATTGATGTGACTGTGTGCTATATTGGTTTACATTTTTATGTTGTGACTGTGACTTGTGATGTTTTGGTGGTGGTATGGTAAAGGTGGATGTGTGAGAAAACGGATGTTGCGATTTCTGATTGTGAAATATAGAGAACTGTATAGATTGTACAGAGAGAAGCTTCATCATCATGATGACTGACTATTATTTTATTTTTTTACTTCATTTTAATTCCCATTCACCTATTCACCTCATCATCATCAGTCAGTCACCCACATCTATGCATGTGCATTTTCGCTTTGCTCACATTAAAGTGTCTGAATGAAATGAACTAAATGTTTGAGATGAACTGTAACTGTCACAGAAAACTCTCTTGCTTGTTTTTTTTAATGGATGCAATACAAGCAAATGAACCAATTTAATATGGCAAAAATTTAGCTAAATACTAAAAAAATTGCACAAAAAGCCGCACATCAGCTCTCCGCCGTTTCGAATGCCGCGTGTTCTAATGACGACCTTATTTACAACTTTACAATGACTAGTAGACTATGAGCACAGTAGATAAGCAAAAATAGAAACTAATGTTGTAAGTTTGTGAATCTTCGTAAAAAAATATATATAGCGGCAAGTGGTGGTGTATCAGCGCATGATATTATGGCAAATGAGGATGACGATGATGATGATGATGATGAGACATCACAAATAATAGGCTACATGGGTTTCAAATGAAAGAAAGGAGAAAATTAGAGACTGGTACGCGTATCGTATGAGCAGTAATAGTAATATTTTTCGTACATATACGATATAATATGCGTATATACTACTACCATACCCATATAATATTTAAAGTAATAAAAACAACGTTAAAATATTAACAAAAAAACACTTGACTTTTACTCGTATCCTCTCACTTTATTTTACACACTTGATAATTACCTAAGTATAGCATTTCTTTTTTTTCTATTAAAAACCTCCCTACTAATTTGTCAGTCAGTTCAAAAAAAATCTCTTTCTCTCGTCGTGGAAGAGAAGGGTCTCTACTCTACACATTTTGTTATTATATGATTCGTGCTGTGAATCTCCGTGATGATCCGTCTTCTTCGACATCATCCATCCTCATAAAAATGATAATAGCGTCATGGCACTTTTCCTTTTTAATAATACCAGCACCAGCAGCAGTTTAACAATTCGCGTCGTTTTGCTCGTCTTGTAATTAAGATAATCAGCTTTATGCACAACAACAATATGATATTATTATCAAAACTCCAAAAATGGTATATTATAAATGCTAGGGAAAAATGAGAAGGCGAGATACACGTAAATATTATTTAGAACTCGGATTGGATAAGAATGTGGACATGAGAAATAAATTGGTGGTTTTGTGAGGTAGAGAGGAGTAGGAGGATAATAGGAGTGATATGAGGAGGATGTATATATACACGCATCTGCATTCGTGACATTTTGCAAAGAAAAATAAAATGCAGCGATGCAGTGAATTGCATAGCCTTGCGGCGTTTAGTGTAAGAAAGAAGTGCACACAAACAAATTTGTTTCGCAGAAAACTTATGAACCATATATTTATTCTCCGCTTATTATGAAGCTTTAAAAAGATTTATACTACTTATAACTTTTTATTTTGAAAATTAAATGAGGATTAGGGTGCATGTCAATATTTAATGCTGAAGAAGCACGCTTAATACCATAATGACCAGATGTATGACATATAATGCTTTAATTGGATGTACTAGATTTAGATTTATGGCTTTGATAAAGTGTTTTGCGTGCGAATTTTTTATTTGCTTGAAAATATGCACAAGTTTTATTTATATTTTTTTTGTTTATTTTGTTTTTACAGTTCGAAGCTCTAATCCAACCAGAAAGTTTAAAACAGTTGTTGGCTCTTGGAGCAGGCCCTGCCACGGCCTCCCTTCTCGGTAACAAGGATAACAGCCACGAAGCCCGAAGGGCTAACGATCTCGACTCGGCTGAGAGTAAAACGAATGACCCAAACAATTCCAAAAACGACTCTTCATCTTCCGAGGAAGAGGACGACAACAACAACAGTGGTGAGGATGGTGTCACCATGCTCAAATTGCCCGTGGAACTTAGCTTTCAGGAAGTAAGTTTGTCTTTTTCTTCTCTCTTCATCTTTTCCATCAAATTTTACATGCAAAAAAATTGCAAAATCCGGCTGAATACTAAATCCATTTTATGTCATAAATTGTCGTGAGCTGTCTTGGCGACTTGTGTGCATACACAATAGAGAATCAGAAGAAAAAAATGTAAAAAGGAAATTACTGGGGCTTGAAAAAAAATCCTTTTAAAAACTGATGAATGAACGATGAGATTTGTACATTATTGCGTAATGACGATGATGGGCTGCCCCTTGCAAACGTACGCAATACGCATGTTTTACATGTGTGTGTTCATTTTTTACACTGCATTTATCATATTACCATGCCGTTTTCGAAAGTAAATCTGTCAAAATCTTTCCATCCCAGGCGCTGCACTGTAGTTACGTCTCATGTCGTACATGTGACTTCTTTTCTTAAGACACCACACCGATGTTGTATCAGCGCAGAAAACAATCAAATCACGCCTGTGTGTGATTCCTCATTTCATGCGATTAAACCCAATGCATTATTATCAAAAAGTGTGTCCAATAATGAAAATATTGAGATAGTAGGACACGGGGCAGTACCACATCGAAGGGATAATCAACAGCGTAATATCACATTATAATATAAAATTTTCTATCATCGCATCAGCCACATGATCATCATCAGCAAGAATCATGAGTAATAATCATAAATCCATTATATCTACTTTCCTCACAAGGCTCTTTACTTTTTAAAGCGCATTTCATTCAATTTTTTTTATGTAACCACATCAGATTATCTTTTTTGTCCCTTTGCATTTTTGTGCACTGAATAGCCAGTCCATGAGCGACAAATCTGTGCGCTCTGCACAACAAAGAAAAATAAGTGAAGTAAATGTGATCTAGTGATCAGATTTCAAATGCTTTAAGAACAGGACAGATTTTTTTACATGTAATTATTATGCACGAGTGTAGTATGTTGACATGTTACCATAATTTTCGCAAGCAAATTTTTGTGTCTTTTTATTTGAAAAACATTTTAGTAGACTATTTGAAAATAATCTCACGTTATAATTTATAGTCATAATTATTGTTTACTTTTTTAAGCGAACCGTTAATTTGAGTGAAGACAAAGAGAAATCTGACGAAACTATTATCTGTTTTCTATTTAACACCATGTGTTCTTTTTATAGCTCTATATGATTTACAAAAGAGTGATTAATAGCTACAGTAACGAGTAAGTTTTTTTTATGTGGTGTGCGGTTGACTGCTAGACAAAAACTGAAAACGGTACCACGTTGATTTAAGTTAACGAGACCACAAGTAAAAAATACGTTTGATTTTAAGTTTCAAAATCAGAAGTGAGACACGCGTGGCTTTGTTTCTAATTTCGGCTTCAGTATCATTTTTTTAAATTCTGCAATTAAATTATTAAGGAAAATATCATGAATCAATCCAATCATGTACTTACTTCGTATACTTATTTTTTTAGCATGTATTTTACATTCAAGTACGGTTACGTTGCTACTTAAATTCCTCAGCAGTAAAACCTGCTTCATTTGAGTGCATTTTAAAAATGAAAGTGAAACCATGATTCCGGTTTACCGCATTTTCATTTATAAGATGGGTCCATATGTATTTATGTGATATGTATGCAGTCGAAAATATCAAGATAAAAATCTTCTTACTTAACTAAAGTTGGAAATTTCATTTCATATGAAAGACTATGAGAATATCTTATTTGAAACTGTGACAGTAGGAAACAGGAAAGTATCAAATTGTTATCAAAAATCCTAAAAAAAAGGATTCCCTGTTCCTTTGCCTTAGCATAAATATGATCCAACAGACATTCAAAGCAGATAGTGATATCATCACGTACTCACAATATTGCCTAAGTGCGTTACAATTGCAGCAGCAACGACAAAAAAAACAAATGCATTAGAATATCTTGTTAGGAATATTACGGAAGGAATATTTAAAAAATTTAATAGCAAACATGGCAAATCATTGCAAAATTATAATTTGTAACGCATATTCACACACGTACAACATATTATAATGTTTGCAAATTACATACCCATTGCCCTTTTTTCTTCATGAATTGAATGCCACCTTAACCAAACAAACAAACAACCCAAAACGCTGTACGTAGCTAATAAAAAGAACAAACGTGATTCTTTGGAGATCGTCATATAATTCATAGCTTTTTTACAAGCAAGCATATTCATTCAACATGACTCTCACTTACTTGCTGACTGACACTGACTCATTGCATGCAATATATTTTTGCAACAATAACTCCATTGTGGTCATCATAATAATCAAATATATGATCATTGACGAAATAATTTAATATCTGGATAGAAGGACAAGACGTTTCTTGTGCAGTCTGACGCTGCGCTACTTTAAACTTCATTAATGGCTAAACGTGAACAGGAATTGAATTCTGTCATCATCATCTCCCATCAGAGTAGCAACACAATTTCGTGCTAATTCACGCTTTGAATAAGAATGAAAATAATCTTCCTCCAAGACAATCTCATCATTCTTACTCTGAAGTTTGGCAATGCTATTTTTTGCACATAAAAAAGTAAACCTTAAATAATGCATGAAATTGTACATTATCATGGACAAATGTCATCATCATCATTAGCATCACAGGAGTACTAACAAGGTTCACTTTTACGTGTTAAAAAAATGATGATGATGCTACTCAAGAAACTCTTATTCCATTTCTTTATTTGAAATTAACAAATTTCATCATTAAATATTGCAGTATAACTACGGCAATGCTAACTAAACATTTTCATGCATCTTCTTAATAGTCTTTTTTTATTGACGCTGTGATTGTGACACCTTTGTGTCGTGTCCTCCTCAGCTTGAACTTATTGTGAGTAAAAATTCACTTCCCTTCGCATTCAGAAGTCAATCCAAACTCAGATTTTCCAACTCTTTCAAAAAAAAATACAGAGAATCTTGACATATTATAAACGAACTCTATAAGAGTACTTTTTACAATGCGAGGAATGCATTTTCTTTTTTTTAATTGAATGCATTTGCTGAAAAAAAGTCCTTCATCACGTTACCCTGCTGATGTTTTGATTATCGTTGTTTTCCACTAGCAAACGGCATGTAGGACACGTAAAACATGGTGATTTCTTCTGTGAGATTTTTTTTTGATGCATACCTAGTTTGCTTAATGGTTCTGTTTTTTCAAAAAAAACATCACATTCATGAACAGTATTATTTTGTCAACTTATACAAGTTTTACCTTTACATTTATTTTTTGATGAGCTCGTGCCGTGCCCTCAAATGTGTAAATAAATAATACATGCTCCTAGCCTACTAACAAGAAAGGCCAGGGCAGAGCAGAAATATGAAGAAGAGCAAAAAAAGGGTTAAAAGTAGTAACAAGAGATGAGCAGTTAAGTTATAAAATAAGAATTGTGAAACATCATCAAAATTAAATGAAAACAGCCTTGTGTCAGTCAGTTCGTTTTTTTGCTACAATAATTATACCCATTATTATGACCATTTTAGTTTACCATTTTCATATTATGAGAACATTTTTCCTAATGAGGGAAGCAAGAAGAGGAGAGAATTATTTTTGCAGCGGTGGTGGTGGTAGCGAAGGACTTCGTTGAGGTAGATGTGATCAGGAGGAGGATGATGATGGTTACATGGTTTGAAATGCATTTAAGGGTGCATTGAATTGTACGCTTATCTTTCCTGTATGCATGTTTTGTATAATGCACACATATATTTTTTTACGATGATGATGACGGATTACGAAGCAAACGTGCATTGACACACTCATATCAAATCAAATAAGTAAGGCAAATGGCAAAGGTCGAGCATTTAAATTACTGTACTTTTAAAAGAAACTACGAGAGCAAAGCTTAGCAGGCAAAGTACATAGTTCCCAGGAATTGAGATAAAATATATTTCTAATCTAACGAAAATGTTTAGTACAAGTACATTAAGAAACCGTCGAGTCCTCTCTATAAACTATGTTATATATTCAACATGCAAAATAAAAAATGTTCTTAATCATGTCACTCGTCTTCTCTTATCGTACATTACATTTTCGTTTTTGCTGTTTCATTTTTGTAATAAATCTGTTGAAACTGTTGAAGGGAAAAAATATTGTACTGAAAGTTACTAAACGATCACGTTTGGTTCACGCAGACCGCCTACCATACGCAAATCTGCATACGCATACCTTTAAATCAGTCAGTTGGTTGCCATTATAGAGAAATAGTAGAGTACCACCTTTTGCTTACAGAATTCTTATGATTTTTTTCGTTATGTATAAAAAAAATACTAAAAATGAGCAAATAACTCACAAATTGTATTGATGGAGAATATAACATCAACTTGTCTATTTCTAGAAGGAGGAAGGAGTTTTGAGAATAAAGCTTTGCATACTAACAAATGTATTTAGTAAATAAAAAAGATAAAAAAATGAAAAGCAAAATCCTTCTTGCTGCCCTGATCCTTCAAGGCCGGCCGTCATCATGAGCAGAATATAGCATCATCGTTGTCGTCATGCTATGCTTTTATGAAATGAACGAGTAAAATTAAATGCAAGCATGTAGAAAAATAACTTTACTTTATTAAAATATGTTAGCAATAGCAATATAGTCTACAAAGTATGTATTGCATGTTCTAAACGGTATAGGTACATAGTGCACGTAATGTACATCGACCAAAAAAAATAGCTTGCAATAAAATGCACCTCGACTCAAGAGCTACATCCAAATAACAACCTTCGTATTTTTCTCAGCACAGAGTTGTTACTTTAATTATATCTCAAAATACGTTTTGTGTATTGGTTAACTGTTTGGGATGGATGATGGGACACTATGTGGAAATGCCACACTTGTAATTATAGGAAAACGATCTTACTTATTTTCCCGATTTGGGTTACGGCTATGTAGACATCGGGTACTTGCAAGTAACCGTGTTAGGTTGTAACTTAAAAATACACCAAATGCGAAACTACCACTTAAAATAATTGCTTGTATTAAGTCGCGGATACTCGATAGTGTTTTTTTAGACATGAGTTTCTTTGTTTACGACACAAGTAATAAATCTGTAGTAATTTTAACATTTTTATTACCTATCCTGGCCTGCCCTGCATCAATTTTAAATGAAAGAATATCCCAAAATGGCACATCTGTGTAAAAAAAGAAGTTGCCTAGATAGTTAAAGTATAAATGTACATCCTGTTGTTTGAGTATTCATTCTTTTCGAAATATGCTCCCTGCTTCGACCTGGCAAAATTGTGAATCTTCTTGACTAATTGTAGTAAATGATGATAGATAATAATGAGCGTGAACACACATCAATGAGAGAAAAAAGATGCGATTGTGAATTTCTGCTTGCATAAATTACATACACCACATACCAAACAAAAAAATATATATTGCCACCAATTTTACCTTTAAGCAACAAAGGAAATTATCAATTATAAACAGAAAGTAGTGTTCGCATTGATGATGATTATGATGATAGTTCCACCTTTCAAATAACTGCTCATCCACCCACCCATCAAAATAATAGCATCTTCAGTTCTATTTTTTTCTGAATGCTTCGGCTCTGCGCTTCAAACACTTATAAGTGCTCGTAAATAACAAATAAAGAATAATTAATGTAATTCAACAACAGATTTACTTGCGCATAACAAAGTGGAGTGAGAAACGAGGGAGGTGGTGAAGGGGGTACTTAAAGTATTTATGTTCTTTTTTTGTTTTCAAATTTTATTTCAAATATATTTCACGGGGCGGTTTCTGTGCAAGTTACACAGACCGTCAGTTAAACAGCCCAATTTTATCAGCAGAGTTAAACAAAAGAACAAGCGTGAAAACAACAAGCATCCCAACACGACAGATAAAATCTCAAAGTAAACAATCAACAAAGCCGTTTTTTAAATAGTATATCTTTCAAATTTTCTGATCTTTCATTTATAGTAAAGCCGGCAACACCTTATCACAGCTCAGTCAGTAAATTACAACTAAATTTTACAAAAAAAATATTGATCTTCTGCAAATGACGCTAATTTATTTTTATCGTCAGTTTACACCTTTTACATACCAATTGTGTTGTTTTCAACAACAACATAACATTTTTACTATATCTTTATTGAAATAATAATACACACACTTTAAAAGAATACTTTTACGACGATTTGCAATATTCATTTTTATGCTAATTTCAGAGCTGCACTTTTTTAAGATGCGTCATATCGTAAGTATCCTCACTCTAGGTTAACTTTAGTTATAATTTAAAATTCAAAGGAAAGGATTTTGATTGCAAGGTAGAAAGCGTGAGAAATGCTCACCATTGTCGTCATCAAAAACATTCATATTGCATTTGCACTTATATTATTACTTCCATTGCATCAATGCAACATAAAATGCATATTACATATGACTTATTTTATACATGTAAAATTTTCTCAATACGATTTTTAAAATGTTCGAATAAATTAAATGTTGGCCATTGATCGTATGAAAACCTTCCGTTTGACTTTTGAATGAAGTAATAAATACTAAAATAAAAAAGGCAACAAATTAAATAATACTTTTAATTGAAAATCTTGCCTTGTTGTAAAATTTATAGACTACTTGGTAAACTAAAGCAAAAGCACACAAAAATTATTTTAAAGAGGTTTTACAGTTTGCCTTTATTGCAAACTACTAACTCTTGACTATTATACAGGTCTATAAATAAAATACATGTAAACAGCAATAATCGTTATGATCACGAATGACTTCCTTGAGAATTTTTCCAGTGATTTTCCTTCTCGAGTCCATTGTGCATACTTATGTTATAACAACCAAAGTAATAAAAAGTTACAAAGTTGAAACTCATCAGTTGAAAGGCTAAAAAAGAGATACTAAATTTAGTACCTAACTGGAAATTAATTTATGTACAAGTATTAGCTCATCTCAATATTAATCTCATCAGTATTCTCTCTGGTCAGAAACATTTTTGGCATTCAAACAGCTCGTCGAGCTGATGAGCACACAAGGAAATTGTATGCAATGTTGTGATAATTCTGACGGTAAGACGAGTAGCCGGTTGACCTTGGCAAGTTTAATGATGATACTTGCTGCTCTTGTGCTCTCATCTGCATCCAAAGACGCGTTTTGGCAAAAATATTAAGAAAACACCAGTAACTAACCAGTGACCACTGACCATGCATTAGTGTAGATATCCATATATGTATCAGTTTTTGTGGCGGTGCTGTTGATAACTCCTGACGCCATAATCAAAATATGAAACTCCCTCTTACTCCTCCTTGACTTTTTTCACACTAATGGAGTTTCCATTTTTTTCATTAAAATCTACATGGCTACTTCCATTAAGATTTCTAAGAAAATAAGTCTGTTAAAAAATTAACTCACTAGTGTTTGCTCTGAAGTAACTGGACCATGGAAATATATAAATGCATTGTTATTTTAAGAGGATGGGAAACCGAGGCCAGATGTTGTCCATGGTTTGCATGGAAAACATTTGAATAATGCAAGATGCAAATCTAATGATAAAAATAATATTTTTTCATCCGAAAAATTGCATGCGGCCACTGTCGCATAATTCTGCAAATGAATAATAATAATGATATATTTGGCAGACGCCTTTAGTTCCACATGAGAAGTTTATTTTAATGAATTGAATTGACAAGTATGATCATGGTTTTTTTCATTTTTGAATTGTTTTATTTTTTCAGCATATGTTCGACAGAGGACATAGATCTCACATGAACTGCATCATTGAAAAGAAGAAGGCTGAAGAAATCGTTGACGAGCAATCCAAAGCCCTTCCTCCACTTCTTGGCATCAACATGTCTACTGACCCAAGATACTTACACTTCACTGGAGAGAAGATGGCAATTTCTTGTGACTCTGGAAATGACCACCGTCATCCCCCACCCCCACCACCATCCCACCAAGGACCATTCCAAGGAGGCTTCCCTATCATGGAAACCATGATGGTCGCTCCACCCCCACCATCCCGCCATTATCCTCATCACCACCATCAAGGTCACCCAATGCCCATGCAATTCGGCTCTTCAGGTCCCAGAGAATCATCCCCAGTTCAAACTCTTGCCTCAGCAATTGCTGCCGCCAGCTCATCTTCAGTCCCAATCCAAATCATTGGCCCAATTCCCCTCTCTGCTTCCTCTCAATCTGAACCCCTTTTCCAACAATCATCCTCTGGATCCTCTGGACCATTCGGTGGACTCGGTGGACTCAGTGGACTCGCTGGTTTGAGTGCACAAATGATCCCAATTCTCGTCAGCAGCCAAGGTAATGGCCTCGATGATCTCCCTACCTCCGGTCAAGGTAACTCAGAGAGCATTTTCCTTGGTCCACTTGCACCACCTGCCAATCCCCCACACCACCACATTCACTACCAACCCATGCCCCAACAACAACAATCCTCTGCACCAATGCACCACCCCGGCTCAATTGACGCACAGTTCCCCTTCCTTGCTGACTCATCTCACCCATTCCAATTTTCTCCAGTAGGAGGACCACCACAACCCCAGTCTGCCGAGATCCGCGAGAGAGCTGTCCCACATCCAATTCCAATTATGCCAAGAGCTCACGTGCAACACGGTAAGCAAACAATGCATCAAACAACCAAAATAATATACATTTTATTTTCGCTTTTCTCTACGAAAACGACCAATTAATTCTACTACAAACACAATTTCTTTCCTTTCTTCTTATACACGTGTTTGCATTTAAATTGCTCATGTTGGTGGTGATGGTAGTTTTTGGTAGCACATCCAAATAATTTGCTCTTGACTATTGACTGTGCATCTTTCAAATTGCATACTTTTTCAAACCCTGCCTCAGTTGCCTACATGTTGCGCAGCCAACCAAAGCGTGACAATTTTTGCACAAAATAAAAATATAATAATACCATATTATTCTCCTCATAAAAATAGAAATGTCAGCAGTCATTGTGGCTAAAGTGTATCGTGTTGAACAAAAACACGAGCGCAACAAATAATTACTTTCATCTTCTCTTAAACTTTAAATGCTCTCCAACTTGAGCTTGGCTCAGCAACACTCAAAAAAATCCACCTCAATATTCATTTTATAGCAGCAAAAATACAGGGTTTATTTATGGTTTAAAATATTAAGCCTACATTTTTTTTACGTGTGTAGTCAATGGTTCAAATCATTACTATATCACCATAATAATCTCAAGTCGTCATCATTCTCCTCACCATGACAATTTTATTAGCATTTATGGCTGTTCTAATATACTTGATTATAAAGAACATTTCATGATACGATATAATGATGTTGGTTCCTGACTATCATAACGATGATAGCGGATTTGAGAAAAGGGAACTTTACTTTGGTCTCCTTGTAGTTAGTTATGCACCTTTTAAATGTTCTTCAATGTACAATAGCAGATGCACCATAGTTGCCATGGTAACAATTATTTGTAGTTGCATCCATTTTAACGAACCTGAAAATTCTTTCTTATAACATAGAAACGAGAGTAACGAAGGTGATGATAGTTTTTTTTGGTAGCGGCACCATGTGCAATATATATTAACATTAAATTTAAAGTTTGTTTTTGCAATGTTGGTGTTTTACATGAGTACTCTTTTCAACGACACTGGTGGTTCAAAAAATGAAAAGTGCTCATCATTCGTAACGCAGTCGACTTGGTTGTGCTCATGTAAATCATGCAAACAGGTAGAGAGAGAGGGTGGCGGCCCTTTTTCATCCATTTCACTTTGTTCCTTAGCAACAGCGAACGTCCTTTTTCACTTAACTTTTTTTGCATTGTGCTGTGCGTATAATTTGCGTTCAACGTGAAAAAAATGCTTGTGAGTCTTTTTTTTTGGGAAATTGCAGATGTATGTGAACATTTATAAAAACTGCGACGGAAGATGATTTTACTGCTTTCCCCCGTATTTTATTTGTTCTTTGCAAGTAGTAACAAAGATGTAATGTTAATGTTTATCTCAATTATCTTTTACTGAAGTGCTATACCGCACACAGAGATTATCGAAATGATGTTTACGATTTTGTGACTTACGGTGATGATTATCGACATCATCGGCAAAATGATGATACGCTGCACTAAAAGATAATATTTGTAATTATGCTTGAAATAGCAGCATTTTGCACTAATGTGTTCTATTTAAATCGTAAAGGAAATTTTTAGCAATTTTAAGACTTTTTGTTTGACGAAAATCGTTTCACGATTGGTGAAGCACGAATCATTGCTATGTTTGCCCATGTGCAGTTTAGTGTAATGATTGAAGGTGTACTTAATGCGTAATAAACCCAAATCCCAAACGTTTTATGATCAATCATTGATGTTGGCTAAGAGTGGAAACAACGTGAGTTATAGACTGAAAATAACTAATTACGTTTTCAAAAGACAAATATAATAGTGAATTATTTACAAAAATGTGTCATACTAAATTAAGGATTTCCGACATTGCTTTATACATATTACATTTGCATATGCTATGAATTTGGACAACTTTTGCCATTTCCTACAAATGCGCTTGATTAATGATTTGTAAATTTGAAAAATGCATGAACTAAAATGTGCTCTATTTGTTTTATTTTTTTGATTGCTCCATCCCAGTGATTCGTCCTCGGTCCGTGGATAATGTTGTGCAAAAACGCATCAAGCGATGCGCTTGTGACTGTGCTTGCAAGAATCATCAGGAATAAGATGAATTGTTTGAAAAAGCTGTGATGAATAAATAAAATATATTGACAAAGGGAAGAATTTGACCATCGTCCCTTTAAAATATTACATCAATCAGCAAACTGAAGAATAATTTAAGAGTTTTAGTATAAGATGATCTGGCTACCTGATAAAATGATTTTTTTTTTCTCAACAATATTAATCCTAATATGTGTACAGTTAATTGTAGAGTTTAAGATATACAATAATCATGAAACCTCAAAATGCATGTGATGCCCATGATTGATAAAGACAAACCTTACGTTACAATATATAAATAAATGAAATTTACGCAATACAATGAAATTTTATTTTTTGTGTAAAAACAAATGATTAGATTTCAAATTGTCTTTGAAGATGAGAAAAATACATTGGATGGTCAGAAGAATCAGGGACTTTTTTATTGTGCGCGTAAAATCTGTGTTAACATTTTTCTTTTGCTATTATTATGTATTTTATTATTTTCTTTTTTTTATCTTTTATATTTTATGCAGCAGTGTCCTTCATGCACTGTTATGAAAACCAAGTGTTTTTTTTCAACCAAGAATCAAAAGATATCAACAATCTACATTACTTTTATGATTTGAAGTAGTAGCCACACGTTTTTATAATTTACATAATATGTATTACCAATACACAATTTTTACATGTATTTTAAATTTTTGTGATGTTTCTATGTAATGAATAATGAATAAAAATTTAAAAAATAAAGTGTTCTCTTTCTTCATTCACGGCATTGGATATAAGTTATAAGTCCTGATTTATTGCAAAGGGGACATCATCTGTATATAGAATGCAAATTTTTGATGACTTTGGATGCGAATTTTAGGTCCGGTCTCCTTAATATGTTGCAAATAAGCTTACTTTGGGTGTTGGATTCATCATTTATGATTTGTGCAAACCCATGCATCCGCGTATGGCAATTTTTCCATCTAGAGATTATACGAGATGACTATGTAAAGCAACTATCCATGACTCAGAACGTTTTTTCAAATGACCTTTTTTATTCCGTAAGATGATCTCGCACAAGGTTTTCATTATTAATCATAGTAACAATAGTAAATGATGTAGTAGATGACGGTGGATGCGCTTTTCCACTTCCAAATAGTACAAACAGTTTACATGCGTAGCAATAATAATTTACTTGACTTACAGGTACTAAATATAACTTATAACGTCATGTTCCTAGAATATATCATTAAAATAGATTTGACAAATAATCAATTCAGATCTACGATTTCAAGTGTTTCGTTACTTTTCTGAACAGTTTAAGTGTAAATGTATCGTCTAGTGAACGAAACAACATTGCGAATTATCAAGTCAATTTTTTTCAAAGAAAATTTGAATTTTATAAGACGTAAAATTGTATTTTGTTATAAGTGCAATGTAAAAGCTAGAAAAGTTAGCCTGGTAATCAAAAAGGCTTCTTCTTAAATTTAAATTACAACAAAATGTAGCATATATACTGACATACACAATACACATAGCAAAGTGTAAATTTTTGAAGTAATGGACAGGTCTGAATTGATGCATTCACGATGATTTTCACTACTAAAACAATGATTTTGTATAAGCCAGATGCAAACATGCCACTGCGTTAATTTTACGGTTACGGCTTTCTTTATCCCCGGCAGATAAGTAACAAAAATTTTGATTCTTAACTACGCATAAGAATACAATACCATAAGGTACCAAATTATGGTACATATAATAATAATGATAAAGTATACTTAATCATGACTGTTATTTGAAACAATATGTTATTCTGTATTCTGTAATTGCATTTTATTAGTTACTCTGAAATAATAGTACAGATTCCGTAATGATAAATATTGAAAAAATCTCCCTTAATGATTAGGAAGAGATGAGATGACTTTGACAGGGTCACCGAGATTAGTTTTAAGATATACATGTAAACATGATTCGTGATCGAACAATATTAATAATAATTAGAATAGTTAGATTTATAAGAAGACTAAATTTAATAATTACTATTAATTTTAGCATTTTATAAATACATCCATTCAGTAGTGGGCAGACTGTTGTTATGTTCAGTGATGCGAGCAATTTCCTCTGGAATTGCATGTGAAATCCATAGACGACGAAAGTAATCGTATTTTTCCCGACTTAAGGTCATTGGATTGCCTCGACGAAGACCTTGGTCGGTTTCCCCATATTCGTCCAAATAGGGAGGTAACATGTGACAACCTACAAATTCAACGAATTAAATTAGTCAAAGACTAGCATACTTTAAACAGCAATAGCATTTAACAGTTATTATAAACATTCACTAACAGATAATAATTTTAACTAAACAACCATGCAAATTTACCTTTGTTGCGACCACTCAACAGGAAAAGGCGACATTCTCGAATACGCAAGAAAATACCAATACCTCCACCACAGAAGTAGGCATGATACGTACAAGCACCCATGCTCTCTTTCTTAAGCTCCTGCTGACAACAATAGCTCTGCAAGCAAAAAGCAAACGATTATTATTAATTAACTTTAAAAAAAGTATTCATTTTTAATTGTCAGTGTACTTCACATAATAACTCATTGTACCTGAGAGCAGAGAATTTCACCACAAATTAGGCACATAGTCGGCATTCGCGAATCGTGTGGATCGCATTTAGCACATTTGAAAAGGGACACAGAATTTATTAGATCGGTGTAGTCGTTCGGAAGATCAATTAGAGGGCGAAGCGTTCGAGGCAAAGGTAATTTACACAGGTATTTGAGATTCGGGTCATTGCTTTTGTCAGCCTCAAGGGGATCCACAGCAATGCGCATGGACGGATGACGAGACCACCTAAAGAATACGTAATAATAAATAATAGTAAAACTGTAGCATAAACTTACAACTATGTATTGTTATGAACCTATTTACTACTACTCACCTCATGGCTAACTGGGCAATTTCAGCACAGTCGAAAAGCTCGTACAACGTCTTTGGTAAGTCCAAGTAACTGATAAGATCATCAAAACTCGATTCTACCTTTTCTAAAGCAGGCGGTGGGGAGATTCCCGTCATGGACTCATAAAACTTGGCACAGCACCGCAGGAACGGAATCCTACGCATAGACCAAAACAATTATGATAAATTTGACTGATCCATTAAAAGCCGACTGAATAATTATGTATACAATTTATTTTAAACTTACGTTCTCTGGCTAACATGCTCCCACACCTTATCACAGTCTAAATGTGCTCTGATTGTAGAAAAGGCTTGCCTTACTGGATTGCTTTCTTGGAGAGCCTCACGTGGCTTTGCCCATAAGTAGAACAAGAGTGGCCTCAATTTTCCCACTGTGTTAAAGCCCACTGCAGTCATGAAACTAGACCATTCATCATCCGCGTGAAGTCCAGTATACATTGTACTCAGATGACAATCACACTGATCATCATGTGGAAATGTGAACTCAGCCAAATTGTCCACTGACACAATCAGTTGGTAAATGTGTATTGTGAACATGAGACGAAGGTTGTGATGATCCAAAACGCTGCCAACTGGAGGTTGAATACTCATTCTACCTGGATTGGAGGCATCATCTTCATCCTTTTGACTACTGGTACTCTGGCTGGCCGTTTTGTAATTTTTCGAGTAGATAGTCACATCGTAAGTGTGACAGAGTGCGAAAGGCATGAGGTAAGTTAGAAATACGAGAAGTCCAAAAACATCCAATTCTAACATGCAAGGTTTATGAGGATCAGCATGCCAAATGGAAGCTAATAGCAGCAAAAATTCCGAGCGTAGCACCTGCGAAGCGAATTAAAGTTTAATTATAATTGATCCGTAAGGATAGTTTAAATGGCTGTGTGCTGACGATGTTAATAATCAAAATATTCAAAACACTTACCCAACATGTGGAGAAAAACTGAGAATCCACAGAAACAGAACAGACTCTTGTCAAAAATTTCAGTCCCATAGACCTTCTGATTGGCACGTTGTCGCCGAAGAAGCCAATCTTTTGATCACGATGATAAGCTTCAGCTGCCATGATTGTGTAGGCAAGACTGTGCCAAAGAGTACGATGGAGCTGGTATGTCATCCGATCTGGCTCTTCAGGGGCCTTATCACGGGCCACTGTTTGAACTCTTTCCATGAAAGTTAATAGCTTATCATAGAACTTCGCATGAAGCCAGTTGCTGGTCTCCTGATGATCGGAATAAATGTGCCCGTGAAATGTTTCCAAGAGCCGCTCCCCTGGAAGGCCTCGTCGGTACAGGCGCTTAATAAGTTTGCGAGTAAAAATCGAGTTTTGAAAAGGTCCCTCGTCAGGAATATCTTGGTCCTCGCCAACCTCAGCTGCATCATCCGAGTCATAGTCGTAGGGATTGTTGTGAGTAAATCGGTCCATAATCTCCATTCCCCTGAGCCAGACTCGGTAAGACAATGAATGGCTTTCCAATCTTTCTGTTGGGATGGGAACTTCAAAATATCCCGGTCTTGGAGTAAAACACTTCTTCGCTCGGTCACTTAATTCTGCTTGAGTCACATTTTCTTCAGTCGGCGTTTCCTTTTTCAAAGGTGTCGGTTGGGGTGGGACCCGAAGCGGAATATCTGTGATGTCAGGACTCAAATCAGCCTTTTTCTGGACGGGAGGAACTGATTGCTCCTGACTTGTTTCCATTTCTTCCAACCTAACCACTTTAGTCTTGCCCTCAGCGTAATGAACAATTGGTTGGAGCACTTTGACCACGTACTCCTCAGTCAGCTTAGCAGTGATTGGGTAAAGTTTGTGGAGAGGCAGAGCCATTGGTAATGCAGCATTGCAGATGCAATCACACATCGGGCACAACCATTCATGCTTGTCCACATCAAAGCTTTGTGGATGCCTAAGACTTGAGAAAAAGAACACACTCTTTGAGCACTTATCCAACAAGTTATTTGAAAGCGTATAAAAAGTAAAGCAGTAAATTGTAGTATTACCGGTAAGGACGGCGACGTTCCTTGTTAATCACTCCTTCAATATGAGAGGCCCAACATGCTTCATGCATAATATGACCACAAGAAGATACGTGTGGAGTAAGCAAAAGATTTCTTCGGAACCAAACATCAGGTTTCTCAAGGAACTCAAACGACTTATCCACTTCTTTGGCACGTAGCTCATCTCGCGTTTCACAAAGGACGGAAGAGCGCTGAATAAACGCCGCTAACACGAATCTCTTTGAGTTAATACTGAGGGCGTGTTCTTCCTTGCACAAGATACACACATACCTATCACAAATTAATAAAATATTACCAGCTCAATTTCCCAACATTGGTCATAGTCGATGATACCAAAACAGTTGGATTGGATACATTAGTTCAGGCTAACTTACGTTTCATCATCTTGACGGAAAGGAGTTTGATTCGGACCTAGTGCAATAGTTTTCAAGTGTACTGGCTCCGCTTCCTTCTCGTCGTACATCGTAGCATCTTCAGTGTCATCATTAGCAAAGAGATCTGCATTAACAGCCATAAACTTTTGTTGAGCGGCCATCATATTAGCAAGCACCTTAGCCCTGGTCTCAGCTGCCATACGGGCTCTTTTACGCTTCTCCTCCTTTAAAAATTGAAAACACAATTTAAGTTGTCATACATTAGTGTGTTGTAAATGGATGCATGCTCATGTTGTCATTAAGTTAAACACAAACCTCTTCATTAGGTTGCACCATGACTTCTTCTTCGACGTGTTCAACAGGTAGAGTATCACTTCTAGGCCTAACTTTGCTCTTTTGCTTTCGAATCCACAAGATCATGTCGTAATGTTGAGCAAGGTGAGCTTCCTTGAGAAGGCCGTCCAACAACTCAAATATTTTCCATCTTTTGCAAGCCTCACAAAATTGGAAAAAGTGTTCTTCCTCTTTCTCGTTCCTAGCAATTTCCTCATTTAATCCATGACCAATGAGATGAAGAGCCTTTCTCAAGTGGGAGTCATTAAAGGTCTTCGTTTTCTTCATTGAGCGTTGAAGAACCAGTGCGAGTATCTGCAGGAGCACATCAGACTTAAGAATGTTCACAACCAAGTTGAACGAGGAGGTGAACGCTGGAAGGAATGGTGGAGGGAAGAACTCAGGCTCCTTCGCATTCTTCTTTCGTTCCCTCTGTTTTTCTTCTGCCCGCGACATTTCTTCCCGAGTGTAGTGATAATGGTGCCAGTCATACTCTTTGTAAAATTCTACAATGCAACGAGTCAAACAGTTAATGATCAAAGTCGTTATGAAGATAAGCTTGAACTCATTGCTAAACAAATAAATAAAAACCTACCTGGCTTTAACTCATAAACAAATCCATGCCCTGCATTGTTCTGTTTTTTGAATACTGCGACGTCTTCAATTACAGCCTCCAGGCCGGTTTCATTATGTACATTCTCCACGAGGCCCTTGCTCAGTGCGGAGTGAGTCATGGCTTCAATGCACAGAAGTTGTATGATTTCTTTCTTGATGCATTCATTTTTAGTTACCTGACCAACACCAGGAACGAAACGTGCCGAGAAGATGTTGATTATCAAACCCAGAAACTCACTGAGGATAGTACTGATATGCTTGTACAAGTCGTCCTCAACGTTCCCAAGATACTAAGCACAAATGAGAGCAAAACATTTATACATATTATGGCACATCCTTTTGGTACTTGTGTTAAATACTGCTAGTATACAACGTGCTGATACATACCCGTTCATAGAAAGTTTGATCAGTCCATTGGAAAAGGTCGAATCGATTCAACACATGAAGAAGAAACTCGTTGGCCTCAATCAAGCTGGCACCAATTTGCAACGCAATGACGTCCTTATCCATCATATCTGTCCTACACCGAACGTTTTGATAAAAGTACAGTTGATTCAACAAAGAATACCCGTTTCGCTTCCACATTCCAGCGTGGACCTGAGCTAAAAGAACTTGGGTTCTTAGTGAGGGTTCCATCAAAATTTCCGGAACCGGTTTATCCGGGACTTGAAACTCAGGAGAGACAAACTCAAGCCCATACTGTTCCAGGTACACGTAAAGACCAGCAAAGAAGCGGGTCAAAGGAAGATGAACAGATACGGGCTCCGTAGATACGTCGTAAACATAGCAGTTCGCGGCGTGATTAGCAAACTCCCTACTGGCAGTGCGATTAGCTTGACTGTTGTATTCTTTGGCCAGTTCTCGCAAGCAATACCTAAAAACAATTAATGTTAATAATTAAGCGTAAACAATCAACTTAACTAAACTAAAGCCCGATGATATGATAACAATAAAAATTACCTGAACGCTCGTATAAAAATATTTTTGTTCGTTGCAAGCCACTCCAATGACAGCGTAAGAACGGGTTGCAGTTTTATTTGTAGGTTGAAAGCAGACTCCCACTCAGGTTCGTACTCCATATGATTGCCAGTCTGTCGGACCACCGCATCCATTTCCTTGGACAAACATAGGTAAAAAACACAAGAAAATTTAACAAAATTAGTTTCAATTTATAAAATCCATTTACCCGAACTATTTACTTTACCTATAGAAGAATAAATACAATAATGAATGAAAGCGGCCGAATAGTTAAAAATAATATTATATTTCAGTATACAATATACTTTCAATTTGAGTGCATGCATATACAGTTAAAATATCAGTTATACTCTCTTGTATTTAAAAACATTTCAATTCAAACCTGCATGGCGCATAATAACTGTAGAAAATAATCCATTCCACGGTTAAAGTTCTTGATGAGACCATCAGTCCACGTAGTGGGCGGAATAGTTAGTATATACTTTAAATCTATGACGACAAAATTAGTACGTTTTAGCATTGATCCATTCCCTCCTCGGTCGAACTCCAGTTTTCGTTCTTAAATATAACAAATTGTGGTAAAATATATAAGTATTTGTACAAATATTTGCACCGGAACAAACCTTGAATCAAATCTCCCCTATAGGAGAAGAACCGTTGGGACAGGATTTCAGTAAGGAGAATACCTGAATTGAGCTTCTGCTCACACTCGGACATCAAAGTTCTCATAATTGTAAAAATTACATCATGAGTTTCAATCAAATAATGGGCGATTGTTGGGACAGTAAAAATCTGCACCGACAAGGACGTAATAGAGAATGGATGATCGTGGTCATCCGTGATAAAGTCTTTCATCATATCCGCATAGTTTTTCGAAAATAGCTGAGAAACGGATGAAATGGAGAAAATTGATGATTTATGACGAACAAGTGAATAAAAAAATACATATCATCAATTAGTCATTGATCTTAAATATTCCAGTAGCATTGTTAAAATTAGAAAAAAGTCTTACGGTAGCAAATCGTTTCTTCAGATCATAATCCTTAAGCATTCCAGCGATTAGCACATGATGCCAAGTTTGTCTTGCAGACTTCCACAATTTGGTGTCGTTAAGCATAACGCCCTCCAAAATACTCCGACAACTGTTGTCATCCTGCTAATAATCATTTAAAAAATCATAATTTTTGTTCACTAGATCAAATCTCCCAACTCGTTCACATAGAATTTACATCAACTCACTTGTATTTTTTCGACTAGGTTTGCAAGTAAGTCACGAAAAGCACCACTCTTTTCCAGAAGTTTTTCAATCCATTCTAGAATTTTTAACGAAAAAATTTGATGCGCGACTACGTGCGATTGCATTACTATCACCTTTAACGGCTTGGCCCCATTGCGTGAAGTATACCGCTCAATCACCTGCTTGGCTTGGTAACATTGCTGCAAAGAAAAGTCACCAATAATTAACACCACCCAGTCACATTTAAGTACCACCTCAATAAAAATTATTACGCAAATTCACACCTGAAACTGATCAATTTTGACCACACATCTTCCCTCCCGATCAATCATTGTAGCGTAATCTACAGCTTCACGCTGATTACACTCAAGTGCTCGTTGTAGCGTAGAAATTACAGTGTCGAAAGTATGCGTTTCATCATTGTACAAAACGGTGCAGTACAGTTCATCATCAACAAAACATTTGATCAATTCCGGGAGTCGATTTGTCTCCTCGTCACCAAACTCTAAGTCGGGTGGGACACTCAATGTCAACTCGAACGTTAGCAGTTTATATGCATAATCAAGAAGAACATTCAACAAGAACTTAGCTCTGCACTCTAACTCAACCGGTTTCAATGTTCGATCATCTGGACCCTCCTGTACTTTAGGTTGATGAAGTGAACAGTACTTGTCCGATTTCCACGCTTCCTCATCACCACAATCACAATATCCCCCACCACTTGATGTGGATATCTTATACCTACAAAAATACATTATCCAATTAAAATTTAACATGCATGAACTATGTCATTTCCTATTTAAAAATATAGAAAAGCTACTTACCGATGATTCTTATGACCAGAATTCTTAAAGCAGTCGGAACAAAGGACACAAGTAGGGTCCATGCCACAGTCGCGACAACTGTAGGTTGGCTCACCAACCTTAAATACTCTGCCACAAAGAGATGGCCGTGCTACGTCTAGAGTCTGGCAGAAACAAAATCAGAAACCGTTTCAAATTTCTATTCCACTTGTTTATAATGTTTTAATCAATAATTTATCTGGCCTACCTTCACAAAAGTTGTCAATTCACTGTTGTAATCCAAGAATCCATTCAGAACAGGAAACAGGAAGAGATGCGCCTTCGCAGAAGCTCCATCCTGGGGCTGTGTCTTATCCAACGGTGAAACATTCTTCTTCAGCTTGTAACAAAATGGTACGGCCCATGACATGTGACGCTTCAGTTTCTCTTCTGCCACTGAAGGACCTTCGTTCACGAAGACAGTATTAAGATTATCCACAAATTCGACAATGTCTATCACATCATCTTCGGCTGAAGTTCGAGCGCTTTCCTCAGGGGTTAGGCTCTGAATGATAAGATCGTGTGATGCATCTTCATCCATTCGGTCCTCCTGGTTGTTGGACTCGTCATCACTTAAATCCATCATTTTTACGAAATATTGTTCGTACGTTCAGTGTCTGGTTATTGACACCGATCGTTCCAAACAATTCTCTGGACAAATAAATGAATCAAATTTAAAATTAGATATACTTTCTTATTTTTTATAATCGTAACTTAAAACAGAATGATGATACTGCAATGTAGGTATACTACTATCTGACCTAAAAAGCTAAATTTTAAAAGTATTCTAATTCCACGTTGACTTCAAAAGCACGCCATATGGGACGTGTTTTAAGTGGAATACTTTAACCTGAGATGGCGTTACTTAATTTTTTGCGCAATAAGAAATTAAACAAAAGCGAAAGTTATTCCTGTGAAACCATTAATTGAATACGAAAAAAAACTCATTCTTCACAACACTAAATTAAACAATGAACAATGAGTTTACTGGTGCAGTTAGCTATAAATACTGAAATAGCCATCGTATTCACCAATGAAAAACAAGTATGTCGTAAGATTTCTAGGAAATATAAGACGACTCAAATGTTTAGACTACAACTTCCACTAAATTCAAATTCTACGAACAAGTAAGAAGCGTAACGGTAGCGTTAGCCTGAGTAAGGCTGCCTAACTATAAAATAACAAATGCGAATTTGGTGTATAAAAATATGCTTCATAAACTACGTGTGCTTTAACTAGCTTTAACTGATTTTAGAAAATACATCAAAATTGTCTACGTGACATTTTAAGTAATAGTAATGTATGTAATCACAAGCCCCTTCTTATTACACACCTACCACCACCAACCTACATATTGCGCCGGTTGACGGTGGGTGGAGACAGTTGTACTCCCATCCAAAGGATACCAGAACTATGAACTGGGCGACAAGAACCGAATATTTTTTGGGTTCATGAAAAAACGTTATCTAACAAAACATAACCCAAAATAACTAATCTATGTATAATTATTAACATCTCAGGTTAATAAAATCTCGCCCAATGTATCATGCCGACTTATGCTTATTCAAAGAACCCATGGAGGTGAAGGACTCTTGTCTGTAGACTCCCTATTGGCAATTCAAGCCTCCAAAAGATGCGACTAGTCAATTAAAATACCTCCTTGGTCATTTACAATGCAGAATGGTATTGATGCAGTTAAGCAGTACTCACCTGACCTGACGCCAGATTTTTAAAAAGTACGACTTCAAAATGCGATTTCAAAGTGAAAACACATGACCTTGTCCTAGCACTACTATTCCTTATCAACTAATCACTACCAGTACTAGAGTTAAAAGCCAATTAGACAACACTTAATAGTTAATAACTTACCGTTAACTACTTCCAATCCACTTATACAATTGTTCCGTGCAAATATTCCAACAAGTAAAAAACTTCACTCCACTCCTTTGAATTAAAACAAGGTAACGTCTCTTTTCAACTCTTCAGCTCACTAAACTATCAGTCAGTTCAACTGCTCCATGTGATCGTCATCATCCTGCGACGCACAAGAGAAAAAAAGAACAAAGTTGACAAATACAATCCTTACAATGTATTTCAATCCCAAAAGGTTTGCCTTGCCACCACCATTCCAATCCAACACAATCACAATGATTCGGCACTTGTGACTTGACTTGATGAACTCTTGCCTCTTCGACTCGACTCCTTCTTTCCCTACCAACTTTTTTAGCACGCTAACACTTACGCTGATTTAACCCTTTACTCTTTCGCCAAGCTAATTGTTCCTGTATCACTTTCTTCCCGCTACCGGTGGCAAGTTCAAAACCAAAACCTCGTTATAATTTTTTAACTTATTGCACTTTTCTATTAACTGCCCATTTTAAAATCTCAGCAGCATGTTTAACAGCCACCAATTAACTAAACTGCCTCCACCTGTCTTATTTTCCTAATAATCTGCCAAAAAAAATCCGTTTCTTCTCCCAAGTACATCTATCTATCTAACAGTAATCCTCCTTCTCGCAAAAACAAAATCTGTTACGTTACACCGCTCCTCCTCCTCCTGCCCTACCACCATCATCACGTTGTCTTCCACAACCTTAACTACTAATATTTACCATTTTAAAAGTCACCATAAAAACACAATTTTCCTCCCTTTTTAACAACTTACATTTTACTTTTTTAGTCTTCCTTCCTTAATGACAACGGTGTTATTATCAAGTTTTCTTTTTAACAAAATTCGTTAATATGAAACAACACAAATACTGTTACAACAATAATGTCTATCGTCTTGTTGCACTTCTTCTGCAATTTCATCTCCTCCTTGCTGCCTTTTGCTTGCCTACCTCATCATCTCATAAAAAAAAGTTTTTTTTGCCTGTATCTCTATTCATTCCCTGTAATAATCCTCCGTATTGAATGTGTGTGTACTTCTTCTACTACACTTTTTACAACACAAACTTACACTCAAACTGAACTGATGATGATGTTGATGATGAACTACGAGAACGAAACGACGATGATGATAGTTAAGCTAATATGATGATGTGATACGCCTGATTGACTATATGCTCAGTAAAGTAAATGAAGACGAGAAGGAAAACAATATGTGTAACTTGTATCGTATCGTCGTCGTAGTATCAAAAGAAGTAAACTTACATTTTTATCCCCTTTTTTTCTTCAAGACTTCTCTTTTTTCAAAGGAGAAAAAAAGTGTAGAGGACGACACGAGAAGAAGTTGAGTGATGGGATGATGTGATGAAGAATAGAAAAATAGAAATAGCAGAAAAACGCTGCTGAAACTTAGCTCGCTCACAGCTCTGAAACACATACACAAATTTTTGACGAGTTTTACACATATAATATTCACTAAAGTAAGTACAAAAGTACACATACACGGCACGGCACAATCGGTCAGTTCAACACACAGGAAAATAGAACAAGTGAGTTTTAAAGAACGAAGAAGAGGGTTTGTGTAAAAAAAAGTAAAAAGTTGTACATTAGGCAGCAGCACACAGAAGAGAAGAAGAGCACACAGAGCGATATATGCACAAGTTTACTTGCACTTTTTATCGTATGCTGAGGGCTGAGAGAACCGATGATGATGATGAGAGATGATGATGATGTCTGCTGCGTACGTAAAAAGAACTTTTCATGCAGTAAGTTCAACAGCGGCACGGCAGCAGCAGTAGTAGTGTATATAAAAAAGGAAGGGAAAAAGAGGTTTTAGCAAAAGCTGAAAGCAGTTAGTTAGTTAGTTTTAGCATCAAAGTACACTGGTATCATATCCCATCACTTGCATATTGCTCTTCTAGTTGGTTTGGGGTTGGCGATGATGATGATGATAATATGATAGCGTGTGTGTCTGTGTGTATCAGTTGGTTTTGATGAGCGAGAAGAGAACAAGAAGAGGAAAGAAAGAGGAACAAGAGAATTTTGTAGAGAGATGATGATAATGTATGATGATGATGGTGATAGTGACGGTCAGTGTGTGTAGTATGTTTGTATGTAGTAGGTAAGGTAATGTAAAAAGGCAAAGAGGTGTTAAGAGAAAAAAGGGGCTGTTCATATGTACTTGTGTAGGTAAAAATATGTATTTTTTGGTGTGGGGCTAGTTAGGTGTATGATGATATAGTACAATAGTCCTACTCTAAATTCAATTATAATGAGAGATAAATTATAAATGTAAGAAATTATGGGAAGGTGTATTTATGAAGGATGGCTTGTAAAAAGTGCATTGTATTGTTTTGTAGGGTTGGATGAATGAAATAGAAAATGTACAAAAGTAGTATCTTGTAGGATTTTTGCCTTTTAAAAATATTGGCCATGTTTGTCTGTATGTCTTGTGTGGTAAGTTTTTTAAGACCACCATCATCATATCACCATCACCACCACCGGATTGAATGAAGCAGAGGAGTACATTGATATGATATGAAATTCTGCACTTTTGTACAATCTCTTGTTTCATTCAATGGTTGACTTGGTTATAGAACTCTGATTTTTTTAAAGAAAAAAAAGGCTACTAATCGTACTAACTACTACATAGCGTACTTTTGCATATATACATATTATGCATGTAAGTACTTCATGGTGTGAGATAACTATGACCTTTTATGCTCATGTAAGTTTGGTTTTCATAGTTTATGGACCATGCTCCATGAAACGCTTGCATTACTTCTTTACACAATTGATATCCTCCGTCATTTTTCAGCTTGTGTGTGTGTGTGTAGCTGGTTAGTGAGTATGGCTATTTATGAGTGTGTAGGCCGTAATACAAGGACTCATTTTTGCGAAGTAAAAAATAGCAAAAAATACTGAACACTAATGATTGTGTTTTGCGTTGTTGCTTATATATCGTTTCTTAATTTAACCGAATGTTTTTACTCAATTGATATGTTGGCCATGCCATACTGCGTTCTGAGATTGCCCTTTTTGTAACAACATGACACATGACATGCATTGGAATGGAATGCATTGGTTTTTCTACGTGCGTACTTGCTATTAAAAGATGATAAAAGAGAATGAGCACGCAAAATTGGCAATGAGGATCTCTTCCTGTTATTATAAATAATGGTAACTTAATAATCATGATGATGATATTAATCAAGAAAAACGACTAACTGGCAGTAATTAAGACAATAATTCGATTTAATAAGTTTACAAATGTATGGAAATATACATACCTACACATAAAATTGATACTGAGATTGGTACAGAGTATGCACTTAATATAAAAAATTCAAACTACGAGCGGAAGACTGCGTAAAACTTATAAGATTTAAAACTCAGAAGATATCTTTACAAATATGTAAAACTGTAGTATACACGAGCGGAATTGTATGCGTTACTATGGGTAATGAACGTATTTAATCGCTTAATTATTGGTTTTATTCTGCATCCACTTGGCCAGCAATGGATGTTCACCCCGACGAGGAGGCTGAGTTCCACCTCCGCCCTTTTTCATGGAAGAACCGATGGCACTTGAACTCTGGAATGAAGATGAGGAGCCAGAAGAGCTTGCATTTGCGCCAAAAAGATTCCTTGGAATGGAGAGACCACTGCTTGTGCTAGGGCCACTACCAGTATTGTTTCCAATTGATCCAAGGACATACCCTCTGCCAGTGAAAGCTTCCAAACTGGTATTCATTTCCGAAGGCTTTGGCTGGGTTGGGGATAAATCAATGGTAGTAACCGCTGCACCGTTTCCACCCGCTTCAAAATAAAACAAATGTGTCAATTTTTTCGTTCATTTTTCTATAAGAGTTGTAATAATAGCAGTATAGGAATTATGGTTCTTACAATTATTCTTTGCATTTTTGTTCTCGTTCCTTTCGGGTGGGGATAAATCAATTGTGGTAATCGTTGAAGTAGCCGGTTTCTTTCGATCCGCTTTTACAATTAAAAAAAGTAAATGACTATTTTGTACACAATTAGAAAAGTAGCACAATCATATTGCTAGTATCACATATTATATCATATCAGTATTCTTACCAGTGGGTGTGAAGTAATTGGTGATCTTTTTCTTGTTATCATTCTTTTCCGGTGACTTTTGACTAGTTTTTGTTGACGGCTCCTTCTTGCGTTTTACAGCCTTTTTAGGAGATGGCTCCTTGATCTTGGTGAATGATCCACCGCAGTTTTTCTGATGATCCTTGTACCAAAAGTCGTTTGGACCAGGAGCACGATTCATAGAGCGCTTTACGATTCCATGAAATGGTGGACGGTGTTGACATGGACCATTGCATTTCCACCAATGAGTTTTGAAATGATTGACTTCATCATGGAATGAATGGTAAACCTGAGATGTTTTTCAAAAAGACGAACGATTAGGTAACTGTTATTAGAATAAATAGTTAATACATGAAAATACTTTGTGAATCTACTAACGAATAGACTTACAGTAATGTTAGCTCCTGTCAACCGATTGATCCGATACATGTGCTCGTGAAACTTGGGCCCATGACTCTCACGTTCGCGATTACCATCAACCACAAACAGATACGCATGAATCATTTCGTGCTGAAACGAAAAAAACAGCAATTAGTAATCACTCAACTTAATGTTAAAACTTATATAGAGTAACTGACCGTTTAACTTACCAACAAAGTCTCGACAAGATCTTTCCTTGGTCTGTAAGATAGCAATGGCTTAGACAGATGCACAGAGCACTCCCTATTCCTTCCATGGTACCGACAAACTCCAGCACAAAGTGTCATGCGTGGACTCCACTGAACATACACCGAACTTAGCCTCCCCCAAAAGAATGTTTCATTAAACTGACTGAATAGCAAATGAATATCAGGATTTGGGTCAATTAGCTCCCAGCTAGAATCCACCACCGAAAAGCTCCCTGCTGCCATTCTGTTGACAATCTTGTAGACGTACTCCCTCTCCAAGCCCCTATAGTTTAATCATCACCCCTGAAAATTAAAATTAAAAGACAAACTATTCATTAGCTTTCTAGGTCCTGAAAAATTAATATTAAATAATTTCAATTTTACATTTTACAACAAAATAAGTTATAACACCTTCCACGCCCGCTGCTACAATTAAACACCGCAATTAAACTTTATTTTTTATTTCTATTAGGACTATAAAAAAGAATAACTTAACTACTTTCTAAAAATTAGAAACCTCAAAACGGTCACACAAGAATTCCTTCGTGCTTCCGTTGTCTACTTGTCTTTTTCTTTTTTGTTGATGTTCAGTCGAGAAACAAAACACAGACAACTGATTTGCGCCACTTTCTTTTTCGATATGCTGATATTTGGGGCGAAATAGTATAATGTAATGCGTAATACGCATTGCGTTTATGTAAGTTTCTCTTTGCTATTACTACTACTACATACTATAACCAATGATTTGCCCGAACCAAGATCACGTGGAATCCTTTGTTCGCTGCCCTTGCCAAGTGGCGGAAAAATTCAAACCGATATTTTAATAGAATTTTTTTGATGGACCTTTAAAATGAATTGTGACAGATTTGACAGAAGGGGCTGGTTTTGACCCAAGAGAAGGTATTTTTGAACACTTTTAAAAATGTGTTTATTTATCCTTTACTTTTTTATATTGATACATTTATTTAATATTCTAAAAATGTCTAATTTATTGTGTGCTTTGATTTGTGTAGGGAACGTCGATTGGGGAAGGAACATGAATGTGATTGACTTTTTGCAACATGGTGCACCAATTCCTTTTAGTAATGAAGATGATGATGAAGTCACTCCGAAGTCGGCGACTTCGGAGGACTCGTTTGGGGAACTCTCAGCACTTGCACCAGTTGCACCACCTGTCAATAATGCGAGTGAAAGGACTCAAGCATCAAACCATCAGGGAGCAGATCGTTTTCTGAAAAGCGGAGGTGGAAAGGGTTCTGTCAACCTGTCAATTCAATCCATCTCACAATCATTACAGGTTCTACCCATTCCACAACACAAGTGTGAACTTTGTCCATCCAGTTTCGAAAGTCAATTTAAATTTTTCGAACATTTGAAATCTCATTATGAAAATGTTCCTTGTACCAGTGCCAACTCGACAGAAAATAAGAAGAAAAAGAAACGATTGTCGCCTAAAAGTACTAGGGCTGGGGTTTCAAGAGTTGAAGGTTTGTCTGGAAGTGATGGGAAAGGTGATCTACCTCAAATTATTGGACAAGTCATTTCAAAATATAGCAATAATGTAAGTCAGTTTTATTTCGTTCAATTGGCAAATCATATTTCAATTAAGGAGAGATTGCATAAAAATTGTATTTGTTGACAGATATCAAAAACTGGATTTCCTAAGAACGAGTCAACAGAATTGAGGATAGAGCAGCAAAGCGATATTACACCCCATTCCATATTTAACAAGCATGTAAGTAGAAAATTTATTGTAGTTACATGCGTCAGATTGATCCAATCTGGTCGATCTCCAGTTAAACTTAATTGGATGTATTAATTGATTTAATAAATGTATGTTGTTTGTTTCGTAGAAAACCGACGTCAAGCCGATCCTACAGACAATAAAGGAACGACTTTCGTTGACGTGTCCCAAATGTAAAAAGCCTTTCAGAAAGGAGCATAATTTCAATTTACATGTGGACCGCTGTCAAAAGTATTCCGAGTCCTCTAAAATTCCTATTCAAGAAGTAGATGACACTTCTGTCCTGGTTGATAAAGACTATGACGATGTTTTCGTAAGTGTTTTGTTTTAAAAAAATAAACGATTTTCTCACTATTATCGGCCGTGTTATTATGTTATTATCAAATATTATATTTGTTGTATAAAAATGTGTACGCCTTAGACTTCAAACGAAAATTCTAATCAAGTCACGCCACTTAAACAACAAACCTATCAATGGTTACTCTTATTATTGAAACACAGGATGATGATTTTAATCCTTCCCCATTGGGCGATAATGCCCACACATTAGTGGACGATGAAGAGGAGACGGATATGATGTACCAACAGAGTAGCATCTGTCCTAGCTGCGACGAACATTGTGAAACAAAAGATAATTTAGACAAACATCTTCTAGACAAACACCCAGATCTAATTTTGAAAAAGAAGAAAGCAGGAGAGCGAAGAGCAGCCACCAAGAAATCCGATGTTTTAAAATGTCAACAGTGTCCCAAGACATTCAATCACAGAAATTCCTTGATTTATCACATGCGTAGCCACACGGGCGAGCGACCATTTAAGTGTGATACCTGTGGTAAGCGGTTTTTCGCAACGTCTGCTTTGATGGTATGTCAAGTCAATTCAAATTTCATTTAACATTTAATTTTTGGTTAAATAGTATTAGAACTGCTTATTTTTATGTATTTTTTGTTTAATTCGCACAGGTTCACAAACGTTTGCATTCTGGAGCGCGGCCATACCCATGCGACATATGTGGAAGAAAATTTCGACAATGGGGCGATCTGAAATATCACAAGATTTCAATACATTCCGGAGAAAAGTCATATCAGTGTGAATTTTGTGGTAAAGACTTTGCCCGAAAATACAGTTTAACTGTACACCGGCGAATACACACTGGTGAAAGGGATTACAAATGTGAGTTTTGCGCGAAACCTTTTCGAGCTGCCAGCTATCTTCAAAATCATCGTCGTATCCATACGGGTGAAAAACCGCATAAGTGTCCTACCTGTGGAAAGGATTTTCGTGTACTGTCCGACATGAAGAGGCATATGGCATCTCATAACCGAGATCCCAAAACCCGTACTATAACGGTACAAACTGTTCCAGTTTCTTGCGATAATAGTGCTGGATCTTCGGGTTCTCAACTTTTCCCTGTGATGTCATCTTCATCGCATTCTAAAATTGTTCAAGTGAATGATAACATATTAGTTCAGCACCAACAAACTATACCAATCCTAACGGCTATCGCTACAAATTCTAGCGTAAGTTGTACTTTTATCGTTGAACTTTAAAAAAATATATATTAATGAACTTTTGAGTTAATAGTACATTTATTTTATTTTGAATAGGTACTACCACCCTTGGATGTCCACACAAGCTCATCAAACTTCAAGACAGAGTCTGCCGAAGAAGTATGCCTCTCCGGTCCAATGTCTACTCAGAATCAGTCAGCTCAGAGCCAAATAATTGCAAGTGATGGTACACTGCTTCCAGCGACGGCGTATAAAGTTACACTGGCGGGCGAGTCAAATGTTTACTCAACATCCGACCTTATAACTTCGACGATGGTCTCAGAGGGAATGACTATTTATCAGGATACTGGGCAAAATTTGGAAGTATTAGCGGAACAAGTTACGCGAACGAATACAGTGGTTCTTGTGCCCTTGACCCATACATTTATTCAGGATTAGTAAGGAATTGACGGGATTCTGAGTGTCGGTGGAAGGATATCGGCATGAGGAAGGAATACCGTCGTCAAACTGTGATATTTGCCTGCCTAAAAATGTGAGTGGATAGAGTAAGGACCAGATACCAGAACCAGAACGAAGAGCCTTGTATATAAAAGAAAAATGTGATTTAGCATACAGTACAGAGTGTGGGGGGTGTATAAAAGTAGACGGGGGAGAAAAAAATAAAGAAAACTTCAGTGGATATAATTGAAAAATAAAATAATGCCGGCCTGATAATTTAAGAAAAGTTTTAATCTTAAGTCTGTTAAAAGTTTCGGTGCTTTCTTTGATTTACCGTTAGTGTCTTCAGTTACACACATGTTGAAATGATGTTGAAGTTAGACATTTCTTTGCAACTTTGTGATTTCGTTTCAAAAAGGCCAGACTTCATCTGAACTTTTATAGCTACGGCACATTCATTCCCTTTTGCACCTACTGTTGCTCATCATGTTCGCAATATTAAAATCACGTCGTGAAATGTTGTACCGGCAAGGGTTAAAATAAAATTAGGCCGATTTAGAACTGGTCGTGTTTTTCAAATCAATAAAAAATTGCACATTTTAAATTATGATGAATTTTATTATTGGCGTGTAGTAGTGGTTTCGTTTAAGTGTATTTTAAGTCTAAGGTAAAATGAACCTACGTGTTTTGATGATTTTAGTTCCTGTCATTGGTATTTTTTGTGACTGTTGTATGAAACGAAATATTAGCATTTTTAAAAGCGAAATGTTCGAAAAGAAATAAAGAAGATATATTTTTCAAAGGTTTAATCATTGCTCATTTATTAAAATTAAACTTGTAAACGAAAATAATTTGCATATACATAATATGCATGTAGAAGGAAGAATAACAATGTGCATCGCAGTTTTTAATTCGTTGAAATGAGATGGAACGTGCTAGCTGACATGTAGATCTGGGTATACGTTGATAAGGGTCCCTTCAGTACATTCAGATTGGCAACATGAACATGACTGGTTATTTAGTTATTTAAAAATTAGAATGGAAACGCTGGCATGTAGCCTTACGTGATTTTTTGTGATCTTTTATCTTTGGAAGCCAATTGAATTTCAGAAAATGCATCTCAAAACTAAATGACCACGTCATGACATATGATATGCTATAGTAGTAAAATAGGAAACATAAATTGAGACATCTTATCAAATTCATACTAAAATGAGATCCCTGCGGTTGTTTAAATTCGTCGTTTTCATATAACTTTTTTTAGTGCGTAATGATACACGATCTGTAAATATCAATGACGCCAAGTCTCCACCTGTCATGTTTTTACATAAGCTTTAATTTGTATCTACAAAACACATACTTTGTCCTTTAGCGTAAACTAATTGTTTTAGCATTCAACCAATGAAAAATCGACATGCAGCACCGAAGAAATGGAAAGTAAGTTCATTGTCTTTTTTGGCTTTTCTGAGAAATGGGAGACCGTAAGACGTGGCAATTTGCGATGGGAACAGGGTGTTTTCAGGTTGTCAATTCATCAACACTATAAACATTTCCGCACAGTGTAAAATGGCCTACCATCATAAAGGCTTGAGCTTGGAAAATAACTGCATGCACTGACCTCTTGACCAAACAAAAACTCCCGTCTTAAATGGATGTAGTAATGTAAATTAAACAATTCACATGCGATTACGTCAAACTTAAAATAAACGTCTCTATCATGATTCAAAACTATTGAAAATGCTATGCCTAAATTATTATAACAACTAAAGCCAAAGAAAAGTTATAGGCTTGTGAGCTTGTAACGGCAAATATGCAGTGTATAGTAACGGTTTGTAAAAGAGATAATTTTGAATATTAACTGGGAGTTGTGTAGCTAAATCGATAAATGACAGTCCTCGATATTTCACTCCCTTGGAGTGAAATTCCACTCCGTAATCACTGATTAAATTTTCAAACTACCGTCCACATACTTTTAAATCACGCGACGGAAAAAACTTATTCAACCATTAAATTCTGCATGGCATTTCGAACATTTTGGTCATGTCTTTGTCGTGAATACAAAATATATTAATTTAAAGATTTAATCAGTTATTATAGATAGAAATTTCACTTCCAGGGAGTGAAATATCAAGGACTGTCTCTTACTGTAAATTCATATACCTATTTAATTTAAGCATGAACAGAGATTCGATTGCCGAATGAAAGAAGACTACAGTTCATATGTAGACTGGCTACAGTTTCCAAATAACAACGGCAACGGGTCCCCAACTAGTCCATTATTCTTAGGAAATTAAAAAGATGCTATTGTATAATGACACGTACGCTATGTATTTTTATTTGAGTAATATATATTTATCGTTCTAGTAAAAAGTACTTGCCGAATTTTTCTTTAAAGTATTTTTTGTTGAAAATACCTTTAAATGAATTATTTTCCGATTTCTAAACGGAAAACTAATAGCTTTTAATTTTGTGACAAGTCTACTGATTCTTTTTCAATTAACTTATCGTCAGTTCGTTACAAGTATTAGCAAAAGTGAAAAAATATTACTTATAATTTTTAGTTTAAAAATATTAATTATTTGAGACGAATTATTAACCAAAAATTATTCTTTTATTGTTCATAGGGAGGCACAATGATAATCAACCCAGGAACTCGGCTTCCTGCGTCTTCACATATTTGTTCGTTTGAAGACATTCTTAGGCTTACCTCGTATGGACGCAGTTCTTACATAAAGAGACTGCGTTATACGCTGATATTTCCTGCAGCTGTAAAAAATCATATAAAAATGCTAGTAATTCACTACGGTAAGTATTTTAAATCAACTAAATCACATCTAATGTTTTTTTTTATTTGCACTCACAGATTTTAACTGGTGCAATCATGGCCGAGCTTTTGGTCATGCTTTATCCACTGGAGCATTCGTGTGCTCCATTTCAGCCACTTGTTGATCAGGACGAAAATTCCTCTGCGATGAGGCAAACGACTAATGTACTAGATTCACCAAAAAGCTACAACAACTTTTCCAAAAAAAGTACCAACTGTAATCTTCACCTTCCATCCGCCATAAATGCAAAAGATGATACAAACATTCTCATTTGCCCTGCTGGCTTTGAATGGGATTCCTCGATCATTTTTACTGGATCTTTGGTAAGGAAACTAGAATGGATTTGCAAAAAGGAAAAGTTCTATACATCTGCAATCTTCGGTGTTTTGCTTGGATTCATATTTGGTGGAATGGTTGCTGGAGCATTGGCTGACAGGTATGCATTTAAAAAGTTTTAAATGCATTTTAAAAATACATCTTGTGGCTTCAAATTAGAAGACTGATAAAAAAAATGGTTTATGTAAAGGTTTCATGATTTGATCTTATGCATTTTGCTAGAGCTGGAAGAATTAAAACATGGGCTTTTGCATGTCTTCTGAATGCAGTACTCCGAATTCTTATAGTGTCTTCGGTCTACATCTCGGACGAATTCTTTTTTTGGACGGTACTATTTTGGTACAGTTGCACACTTTCCCCAATTGTTGCACTGCCTCTCGTTGCAGCTACCGAAAACTTTAATAGCGGTACTTACTAAAAAAATCTGAATAATTACAGTACAATATAAAATGTCAGCCACCAAACATGATTTTTTCAAACTTTCAGATGAACGTGCACGCGTTTTTCCGTCTGTAGCTGCCCTATACCCTTTGGGCTTCTCGATAACATTGTTTTTGTACAGCCAAAGTCCATTGTGGTATTATATATTTGTGGGATTATTCACCATCATTTTTTCCATTCCGATTTTTGCTTTTTGGAGTACAATATATGAGGAATCTTTAAGATGGCTGTATTTCAATCAGAAGTTTGAAAAGTGTGCTAGGATACTGCGCTATGTGGCACTATCTAATGATGTAACATACTTCTCAAGGGACTACTACAAAACATGCTTGAGGAGACTTTGGGAGGAAAGGGGTCATGTACAAAATTCGGAACAACGATTTTCGTGGGAAACATACTGTAGAGCAATTTTTGCGGCTTTTCCATGGTAAATACAATACAAGGCATGCATTTATAAATAGCTAAATAAATAGCATAAAGTTTATTTAGCTATTTTTTTGGTTGATTTTGAACAGCTTTTTCAACGCAATAATGATCGTTTTATCAGTCATCCATGTTCCATTACTCCAAAATATTCATTTGTTGGCTATTGAATCCTTGCTATTGATGAGTTTCTGCGTTCTTGCGAGTTTTCCTGTTACGAAGCTGGTCAGGGCCAAGTGTGTTGGTCGTTGCTGTACCCAAGTTGTCCTTTACACGCTTTGTTTGATTTTTAATCTTCTCTTGTATAAATATCAAGCATCAAAGGGTGTGGTAGGACTATTTATGGTGTTGACCTGGTAATTAAAGATATAGTTTGACGTTTCTTTAATTTGAACATGCAAGCAAAAAACTTGAAGGTTTGAACAGAATTGATGTATTTTTAATTTGATAGGGTTTGCTTAGCGTTGAGCAGCTCGACATCGTTTATGATGTCGGTCGAACTGATCCCAACTGTTACCAGAGCGATGCACATTGGCAGCTTCTTGAGCATATCAGCTATTTTTGGTTTTGCAACTTACGTTTTTGAGGAACTGGTGGTAATTTTAGTTTTGATGATCAGTGGCTTGTTGAGATTTGAGCGTTTGTTTTAATTAATTATCAACATCTTGTTTCCCAGATTCATAATCACATTGTGCTTGGACAAGTATTTATGTTTTGTGCTGCCATGTGTGGAATTGCTATGGCAGCAGTATCATTAACCATAGAGACTGGAAACACTAATCTTCCGGATAGCTATGAAGATTTACCCGTGTTACTCCACAGCCGTTTGGAACACAGATAAGTATAATTGTATGGAAGGAAACTTGACACAAATATGGTTTAACCTTATTATTTATACGAGGATATTTATATCGTTGTAATTTATCCGATTCGAAGACTAATTTTAGCGATAATTTTATTGACGGTTAATATTCATAATAAACTATCATGAATAATTCATGTGGACTATGGGGGATGATATTCCTTATTACTTTACCAAAAATTTAAAAATGTTAATATTATATGTTAAATCTTTAACTTTAAAAATTCAATAATAAAATGACATCTTAAAATAAATTAAGCCGGTCACCAATCGATTCTAATCATTTAATGTTTAGATCTGCAACGTTAGAATTTCAACGAATGCGGCCTTAGCACTTTGGGCAAAGTAAGAGTAGTCAATGTTTTAATCAGGTAATTTGTACTTGTATAAGGCCCTTGACGACAAACATCATGCATTTTCACGTATCAAGTTGCGATGTTTCATTGACTTTCATGACCTCCCAATGTGTATGTATGTAGATGAAGTGTGGGAAAATACAGTACAAGTCTATATAATATTTACGTAGAATAATATGTATAACGTATATTTTTCAAACGTCGATAGATATTTATTCATTAAAATTGTCGCTCATTGTTTGACTTACAGTAGAATCTACTCATACTATTTTTAAAGATAAGTTAGTACAAAAAAGTACAATATTTTTTTTACTCGTCTTCTTGAGCTTCGGCCTCTGCTCGTTGTTTTGCTCGGAGTTGAAGTCCATACGTTCCATCTGCTTCTGGATATTTTTCAGATAGGTGACTCCTATATCCATCGTACTCCCGTAAAAGAAAACGTTTCACCTGGCAAATATAAAAAATAAGAGAAATCAGTCAAGTGACCTAAGAGAAAAATCTATGCACACGATCGAGCATAATTGCATACTTAATTCTGTTAAGAACCACCAGATCTCAAAATAATTTTTTAAATTTACCTGCGGATGGTTTCTTCGCCACTCAGTTTTCAACAGATGATTTTCCCATGATGGCAACTTGGTGAAAAATGGCTGGTATGGCTTCTTTCTATATGGAATACGATCTCCAAAACAAACCTATAGGATTTTTTAAATGATTTTTATTAGCGTATGAAAATCTAAAAATCTCTCGTAAAATATGATTTTTTTTAGGATCTTACATGGGAAAAGTCGAGTGTTTCTTCATGTTTGATTTCAGATTGCGTACGACAACGCGATGGCTCTGCGACCACTACAGGAAACTCATCTTCTAGATCTGCCCCTTGTTCTACAAGGTACAAGCCTTTCTCTTCTGACAACTGACCATGACTCTTCTGTCGGATGAGACCAAGCATGAATGCCTTGATAAGATGTTGGAGGTTAGTAGAGCCCTGAACTTTAGCATACAGGTCCTTTATTCCAATAAGCTGACACATCGCCTTAATTGCTCGGTGACACACAAGCCCAAATCCTTCTGGCTTTTTGAACACGTATATCTTAGTGGAGCCAAATTGCGTGTAAAAATCATGTAAAACTGAAATGAAAGAAATCCAAAAATAAATAAATATGCCTTCAAGTTTCTGGAAATAACAGTGCATGCCAATAATAATTACAATACTACTAACCTGTGTGATTATTATGTCTTTCGATGTACAGTAATTTCTGGCCAGCTCGATTTCTGGCTCGTTTCAAAGCACCTCTTCCATCCGGACTTTTTGCCAAAGCAAACCCCGCCAATCCCTGTCCATTACCTGTGAAGGCCACCACACTAAATCTTCGCACTCTGCCATAGTTGGCATCCATGTTAGCTACAGTCTTCATTTCCAGTACTTTTGTGTCAAATCCTTCAAAGTGATCCTCTCCGATTGGATCAGGAGGACCGATACTTCTACCATGCATTTTCGTTCCAGACCATCCTCTCTCAAGTGGACTCAAAAGTAGAGGCCGAAACTGACCCATAGTATCACGCATTTTCACGAGCTTTGCCTCACGGTCAGGATCAGGTGGCAGTTGACGACGTTCCAACAGCTCCTTTCCTTGTACAATTGGTGCATTTAAACCAGGCCATACTATATTAGCTTTCCCAATACCAATTATTTGACCTCTGTTCAAGTCCTTAGCCGTTTTCTTCCCAACACCTTTACCACGACCTCGTTTCTTTCCTGCATTGCTAACACTTGTCACGCCCTTCCATAATTGTTCCGCTGTATGTTTTACAAAGAAACTGGTACTGTAATCTTCTTTGGGGATCAACGTTAAAGGTGCCGATGTTTCTACAAATGAGCGTATCCTGTCTTTTTCTTGATGCACTGATACTTGGGGAGCAGCCAGGCAATGAAGGCGTCTTGTTGACGCACTGCTTCCCAAATTACATACTGTCTTCTCCGTTACTACAAATAGAAAAACAAATTAACAGATTTGTTTTTATAACACTTTGTTTAAAAAATTGATGAGTGATTTAAAAAATAACAATGTATCTCTACCAATTAGACTTAATATAGTATTTACCTGTTAACAAGAACAGTTTTTGAGTAAGACTTCCTATTTTTAGCGACGACACTATACTCATTTTTCTCAATAGCTTGATTTCACACACCGCTCAATACAATCCAAAGAAACTTTTTAACCCTCCTACAGTAAAACCGGTGCGTTGCCCTCCTCCTCACCACATTTAATTGAACTTTTAATCAACTCCCATGTAGTAACCTAATTGATAATTGATTAACAAAGGATACTACATGTCAGCCTCCACAATGAACCTTAAAATGAAAAATATTCCACTTTTAAATGATCAGTTAACTTTTTCTATATTTACATCTTCCACGCACATTGTTCTCCAAAAACAGTCCCAATCTTGTATGAAAGAAATTTTTCATCTCTGCTGATCCATTGATTTAAACTGCATAGTTGCCGCTCTAGAACACATCTCTATGCAAATTGAATTAAGCATGTACAAAAACATATCAACGCGAATGCAATATGGTTTCAGCAGCTTTATCTTAGCTTCGCACCCAGCGAGCTCACCGTTTTTCTCTTTGTTGCAATTTTTTCACATCTTTCAATCTTTTACTGTTTACCATTGAATTGTCAATCCACAATTGATTGACCTTTCAAAATGTCTTTCATATTTAGTATCCGTCAATGACACTGCTACAGAAATTACTATATATTGAGATCTATATATTTATACATAGATATATATTACATAATACATATCAATGTTGTATGAGGAATGGGGACTGAGGCTGGTATTTTCCACCCACGCATGTGGTCTGGGTCTGGGTTCATATTTCATATTATTGTACATAGTATATATATTATATATCCAAGTATATATTAGACAGGGGAAAATTGCATTAGCTGCTTTATATCTCTTATCACTCTCACACATCTGAGTTTTCCATTCTTGCGGAAAAATCATTGTCAGATACAATCTATAAAAATCTAACGAAAGTTTATTCGGCGTGATTGGAAACAACTTACTGCTGTAATTATTTGTTGAAGTGTGTATTTTGTGAATGCGAACCGTAATAACAAATATTACATAAATTATTTAATATTTTTTGACGTTTGTCTTTAAATTTCACGATTTGCAGTATCATTTTAAAAAATGGCACACGGTTTCCCGGAATTTACAAGGCAGCTCCTGGAGCAGGTATCAAATTATTTTATTTTTTTGTTAAAATTGTTGGTGATTGTTTTGAGGCAGCTAATTAATAGGCTAATTAAATCCATGAAAGGCTGAGAAGTCAGTTATATTAGACGATGGGATGGGAAACCTTCATTTAACTAACATTAATTTTGACTTTTTTTAAATGTCCTGTTTAATTTTACCAAATTACAAATCATATGTTGTATGCTTTATGTTATTCCAGGTGATGGAGCTCCAGAAGTCTATTGAGGAGAAGGATGAATATATTCGGCAGTTGAGAAAAAAGTTGCAGCTGCAAGAAGACCGGTAAGTTAATCATTTACTAAACAATCCTTTACACATTGCACACTCTCGCCTATTTCTCCAACAACCTGTCAAACTGGAGTCTTCCTAGTTGATCTATTTTTTTCTAAAGTGTCAAGTAAAGTAGTAGTTGGCTCACGTGAATTCAATTTTCTTTGCATAAAAAGTCTGTTTTTGTTCAGTTTAATTTTATTTCGTAAACAGAGAAACAACAATAACGATACATTAAAATTCATACATCTCCCAACACAAACTTGGGTCAGTATTTAATTCAATGATACGATAAGATAAGGTATTTGTGGAACGGAAATAGATTTTAATTGTCCTAATAGTTTAGGTGTAAGGTAGTGTGGAATAATGCGTAGTGGAATGAAATGATTCTAAAACAATTTTGTACTGTACTACTCTGGAAATATTTATGCCTTTATAATTTTTATGTAAACGTATTGATTCATACTCCTCTACAAATTATGCACATACTTTTGGTGATTTCAGAAACCATACCGTGACTGGGCGAACTGCCGAGGTGAGACAAGAACATAAAATGGAGAAAGCGTATCTGGAAAAGATGATCGAGGATTTGACCTCCCGAAATGCATCTTTGGCGGATACCATTGAACGCCTGGAAGATAAGAAACGGCCTTTGTTCGGATTCGGATGCAAGAAATAATTATCTACTTATTTTTATTTTCGGATTTTGAGTTAAGCTAGCTAATGTCATAGTATACGTTCAGTGTACTCGCGTTAAAAAGCTTATATTTATAAATATGGTATAAACAGTAATAAGTTAACAACTCACAAAAATGTATTGTTAGCTAAGTTAATGTTATAGTATACGTTCAGTATATTTGCATTCAAATAAAAGCTATGTGGATAAATATTTTATAAAAAAGTAATAAGTCACTAAGTTGCATTTAATTTCGTGATGATGATCCCACTGATTTAATAATTAGCTAGTTGTTATTTAAGTCCATTCAAACATACACTAATATGTAATATAAATCTTGCTTGTGCAGTGCATTCGTTCGTCATATTCTAACATCAAACATTACATACA